>ML336196.1:1189-64691 GCA_005239505.1 Nicotiana paniculata
TATCGTGCATGGAGAACCAACAATAGAGTTCTCAATGGATGAGATCAAACAATTCACAAGAGAGGAAGGATTGCATCAAGCTGTTATAATGAAGTTCTCATACGGTAAACCTGATCTACATGAGTTTAGAAAAGGTTTTTCATCGCAATTCGATATTCAAGGTCGCTGCAATATAGGACTGCTGGAATTTCGCCATCTTTTAATTAGATTTGATCTATATAACGACTATGCTATGTTTTTATCACGATCTACTGGTTATGTCAAGGCTAAAGGTGATGAATTCTTTTTTAGAACATTCCCATGGACGTTAGAATTCAATCATAAGGAGGAAACGTCCATGGCAGTCGTATGGATTTCTTTTCCAGGTCTGCCGCCTAACTTCTTCGCCAAGAGATCGTTGATGTCTATTGCTTCAGCTGTTGGTAAAACTCTTGCTGTGGACAAGGCGACGCAAGAAAGAACACGACCTAGCGCGGCTAGAGTCAAGGTAATCCTAGATCTTTTGGATAAACATCCTAAGAAGGTTAAAATTTTGATGGTCGACAACGCAATAGGTAAAACAATCATGCATTATCAGGAAGTTATATATGATAATCTTCCAAAGTATTGCACATATTGCAAGCATCAAGGACATGATGATAAAATATGTCGATTGTTGAAAGAACAAGGTGTAGAGGAGATGACAAAAACAGGTGCAATAGTTGAGAGAAATCTGCAAGTTATAGATGTAACCATGACTGAGCAGATGCAAGGAGATGCCAGAGATTATCTAAATACTAAAAGAGCTGAACAAAGAGCTAAGGAAATAAAAGATTCAGATGGTAAACTAATATAAGCAGTAGCAAAGGAAAATCTGATCGAACAGCAGTTTTTACAAAAGGAAGGAGGAAAAGACACTGCTAATTCGAGCAATGATCAATTGCTCAATCGAGAAACAAATGGTAATGTTGTAGGTGATGGTTTAATGATTGATAAGGGACGTCCTAAACCTACACGTGATATCCCTGCTAGACAAGCTTTAGCAAGGATTTATAATGTAGTAAATCCAATTGTGTCAGCGTATGATAAGTTATCTATCAATAATAGTGCAGCTGGTGTTTTATCAAAAACATTGGAACATGGAGATAGAGAAGTGGTTGAGGGTGCAACATATACAGGTTCAAAGGCCACTATTATTCATGCTGATGGTAATGCTCAATGTGGCAATAGAATGGAAGCAATTGTACAAGTAACAGATGTACAAAACACTGGGGAATTGACAACACCAGTGGTCAATCGTGAGGAAGAAGCCCAGTTTTCTGGAGGTAAGGAGAATGGGGATAAGGATGTGGAGGCTAGGGATGAGAAGTTGGATGATATGTGTGATGATACAAATAAAAAAGGAGAAAAATGGAACGTAGTTTCTTCTAGAAAATCACCTACTAAGCAGGTATTATCGCCCAGGAAAAATGTTGCAGGTGTTCGACCAAAAACTTTGAACTGTGCTTCCAGCTCAAATGTTCTTGAAGTGCTGGCTACTGTTGATGATGGGCAACTGGATTCAACAACACAGAAAGATGATATGATGAACAACCAACTGATTCCATGCAATAGCAGTGAAAAAGAAGTCCATGATAGTGATGATTTGGCCAAGGAAGGGAGTATTCGACAGAAGATATCAAAGAAAATTTGTGTCGAGGAGTTAAGGAGTAAGGCTCACAGCTCTAATATCCCTACATTGTTTTTTTCAAATCCTCAGGTACAACAAATCATTAAAGAATCTTAGAGTGCAATGATGCTAAACACTAATATGGTTAAACAACCATTGGTTACGTTGAACACTATCGTGTTTGAAGTACCATCACAATCGTTGGAGTCTTGTGGAGAACATGGTGGTGATTGGACAATTGGTTTGGTCCACAGGAAATAACAATGAAGTTGTTAACGCAAATGTGAGGGCAATGACAATAGAATCTAAGCTATGGGCTGACCAATCTGAATATGATAGTGATGAAGACTGGGATGTTGATTTTGCGAATGATTCTACTGATGAAGGTGATAGGTGTAGTGGTGATGAGGAGATGTTATCAGTAGGTTCACCATCGTGTCCAAAGGTAGGATCAGGTAGCAAGCTCAATGCTAAAGCTCTTGATTTTATCCCTAAATCTAAGCAGCAACGTAATACAAATGATTCAACTTTGATAGAACATCCAGTAGAAAAATAGCCTGGGCAGCAACAGATGTTATCGTGTACTCCATCAGTTAATTTTCCAATACTAGAACAACCTGGGCAGCAGCAGATTCCAATTGCCAAAGCTATGGCAGTTGTGAGGCAATCTGGGCAGCAGCAACAGAAAAATGTGGAAAATCCTACTCCCAGTTGTGATCGACTTGAAGCAGCACCAACTCTAGGACAACAACAACCAAACATCTCAACTGCTAGTCCTACAGATGATCAAAAAGCAGTAACAATAAAATCGATGCAGCAGCGAATTGTGACAACCTTTCCAAGTATATCTCTAGAGGAGAGAATGCTTTTGGATGCAATTGTGAGTTCCAATCAGGTACTGTCTTTAAATTATACTGTTGCTAGCACTGGTCGTGTGAGAAGGAGCAGGAGAAAATTGCAAAACATAGAACAAAACAAGGAAATATTGGCTAGTAAACATGATGGAAACTCCTTGGTGACACAAGGTTTTCCTCAAGACATGCCAATTCCAGTGATTGTGGATAGAGATGCATACGAAGAGGGTGAGGAAGAAGATATTTTAAACCAATGTCGGGTAGAAGCAGCAAGGAAAGGCGATTTATCACCAAGGCATAGCGGAAAAAGTAGGAAGCCCCACACAAGAAAAAACAGTTGGGACGGCAAGGTGAGTGAAGATGCAAACATAAGGCGACTTCCGATGAGAGTTGCCAAACAAAAACAGGTTGTTCCAACTACGTCAACAAAGTCTAACCGTTCAAAAAAGAAATCATGAATTTAGAATATTTTGAAGAAAGTCGAGGATGAAGACAAGCGTCTACAAATTGAAGACTTCATAAAATTAGAGAAAAGTGATCATCACTTTTATTTATACATATTTTTATTCTACCATCACATTAGCATTGTTTTATGTAATATCATCACGGAGTATGTTATAAACTCTGTGAAGATCATAGAATACCTATTCATAGCTAGTTCTTTCTTTTTACATGCATGTTAGTAGGTGAGGCAACTTTATGCCTCGATAGGATTAGTATGGTAAGGTTTAGCCCAGTAGTGTTTGCCTATGACTTATGCCTCTGGGAAAATACCCAAGCGACTATGAGATTATATGCCCTCGTGAGACTTTGCCGGCAGCTACACCATGATCCTCTACATGAGGCAACCATACAGGCATTGTGAGGCGCAGAGGAGTGATTATATAGTCAAGGCATAAAGGCAACACTAGTGGTGCTATTGTCCCCCTTATTTGTACTCTTCCTATGTGGTTCTTNAAAAAAAATAAAACCCAAACCAACCCGAAAATGCTCTCCCTTCTCTCTTCTTTCTCTCTCTAGGGAGACATGGTGGTGATTTGAGCAGCCATGGCTGCCACGATCTCTCCCCAGCCTTTGGTTGTGGGAGAGATAGATTTGAACCCTAAACCATCAACAACATATGCTGCACGGCTACACACAAACCAAACACTCCAAAATCTATCAAAAACACAACTTAAACCTATTGAGATTATCCATGGAGAACCTACGATCAAGTTTACAATGGAGGAAGTTCAATAATTCAGTGTTGAAGAGGGATTACACCAGGCAGTATTGATGAAGCTCGTATATACGCACCCAACTTTTCATGATTTACGCAAAGTGATTCCAAAATCGTTTGGAATTAAAGGTAACTGCCGCGTCGGACAACTAGAACATAGGCACATGCTTTTTAGGTTTGATCTATATGAAGATTATGTTCATGTCGCGTCAAGACCTGTTGGATATATTCACTGTAATGGGAACGATTATATGTATAGATTGTTCCCTTGGACATTGCTCTTTAATCCTAAAGAAGAAACTACAAGGGCATGGGTTTGGATTTCACTACCAGGTCTGCCTCCAGATTTGTTTGCCAAAACAGCGTTGCTTTCAATTTCTTCTGTTGTTGGAAAAACAATGGCAATTGATAAAGCAACCCATGATAAATCCAGACCAAGTATTGCACGTGTTAAAGTGGAGTTGGACCTGCTCGATAATCATCCGAAGAGAATTAGGTTACAATATTTAGATACATGTTCTGGAAACATAGCTGAACACTTTCAAGATTTTGTGTATGATAATCTTCCAAGTTATTGCAGCTATTGTAAACATCAAGGACACGATGACAAAATATGTCGTGTGAAGAATGGACAAAGCAAGGATCAACAGGAAAGATTGGTTGAAAGGAATGGTGATAATTATCGTGTACTGCCTGCTGAAGTTTTGGCTTTGGATGAGGACATGAGCAAGGTGGAAAAATTACAAGGGGATGCTAGGGATTATTTAAATGCTAAATTGAAGCAAAAAACTAATGCATCGAGTCATGCCGATATTCCAGTTGATCGATCTCTAGCTTGAGATTTCAATGAAAATCTGGTTAGGGAAACAGTTATGATGAAGGGCACTGATCAGGTTATTAAAGCTGTGAATGTTGATGACCATAAAACTGGGCAGGTGACTAGTGACCAACAGAAAAATCTAGAGTCTGGGCAAGATTATGAACTATTGAAAAAAGTTGTAGATATTGATGCTGCAAAACGTGCAGGTGATATACTTGCTAGCACAGTGTTTGCACCGATGTTTGAAGTTACAACTGATGCTCTGAAGGTTACTGCTGATTTTGGACAGGATCGTCAAAATGATATGGCTGCTTCAGTTGGTGAAATGAATATGCAAGGGGATGCCTTGAATCGAGCAAACATTGGTAATAATCAACAAAATGTAGCAGGGGCAGGACATATTGGTAAAGATACAAACATTCTAGCTAGTATGGATACAACTGGTTTGGTTGTTTCCATGGGTAAAGCTGATGTAGATTAGTTCCAGGTGAAGTTGCTTTAGAAGGGGTTGATTCTGAGCGTTCAATACCTACTGATGCTGGACAAGACTCAAAGGAAGCTGGGCAGCATAATATTAAGGATAACTGGACAACGATTTCCAGCAAAAAAGTCACTCCAAACAGCAAAAAATTAATGCACATTGCAAGAGACACTCCGGGTGCTCGAAAAATTTCAAATCCTTTTGATGCTCTTGGCAATATGAATGATGATGGTGAGAAGAATATACAACAGGTTGATCAAGAAGAACAAGATCTTGCTCTTGTTCCTGTTGACGACCAAATGACTGGAGCAGTATCTAATGTAGATTCAAAGGTGAACCTGGTGGAGGAGCTAACGACTAATCAAGCACATAGCTCTAATGCTCCGACCTTACATTTTTCCAGTCCACAGGTGGAAAAAATAATCAAAGATGCCCAGAACGCGATGATATTGCATACTAATATGGTTAAACAACCATTTGTTATGTTGAACACTTCCGTCTTTGATGTACCATCACAATCATTGGAGTCCTGTGCAGAACATGGTGGCGATCATGGAAAGTTGGTGTTGTCCACAGGAAACAACAACGAGGTTAGTAAAGCAAATGTGAGGGCGGTGGCGATTAAATCTAAGCTATGGGCTGACCAACCTGAATTTAATGATGAAGAAGACTGGGGTGTTGATTTTGCAGAGGATTCTACTGATGAAGGTGAGAGGTGTAGTGGTGATGAGGAGCTGTTATCAGTAGGTTCTCCATTTATTCAAAAAACTGGAAGTACGTCCAAGTTAGAAACAGGTAGCATGTTAAATGCTAAAGCTCCTGATTTTATCCCTAAGTCTAGGAAGCAACATAATATAACTGGTGCAACATTGATTGAATTTCAAGCATCAAAACACCATGGACAGCAGATTTTGTCAAGCAGTACAGCTGCTAGTCCAGTAATAAATCTGTCAGGACACCAGCGGCAGCAATTGAACGCAAAAAATGAGCAGCAGTTGAATGCAAGCAATCCTAGAGCAAAGTCGATTGGGCAGCAGCAGCATGCAAACAAGTCTGGAGCAATGTCGACTAGGAAGCAGCATATTTCAGCTACTATTTGTGGAACTGATCTATATGCAGTAACAGTATCAAGTCATGGACAGCTGCAACTTAATGTAAACAACTTAGGAGATGCACAACAACACCAGGTTACAAGAGATCCAATGATCAGTGTGGAGGAAAGAAAACATCTGGATGAAATGCTAAGTTCTAAACCTGCAATTTTGTTAAATCAAACTGCTTTGAGCACTGGACAGATGAGTAAAACCAGAAAGAAGATGAAAGACATGGATCTGAAGCAAAACAAAATAACTTTGGTAAATATTCATGATACAAAGGCCTTGATTGCGCAAGGTTTTGAGCACAACATGGTCAATCCGGTGAAACTAGGCAGAGATATATACGAAGAGGGAGAGGAAGATGAACTTCTAAGTAAATGTCGAGCAGAGGCAGCAAGGAAAGGTGACTTATCACCTATGTATAGCGGAAAAAAAGAAGAAGGCACACATGAGAAAAAAAAGTTGGGACGGCAAGATGAGCGAAGATGTGAACATAAGGCGACTCCCAATGAGAGTAGCCAAACAAAAACAAGTTTATCCAACTACTTCAACAAAGTCCACTCGTTCAAAGAAGAAGACATGAAATTTGAAGACATTTTGAAGAGGGTAGAGGATGAAGATAAACATCTACAAGTTGAAGACTTCACAAAATTAGAGAAGGCAGGACATCACTGTTATTTATACATATTTTTATTCTACCATCACATTAGCATAATCTTATGTAATATCATCACATAGTATGTTATAAACTCTATGATGATCATAGAATATTTAGTACTAGCTGATTCTTTCTTTTTACATGCATGCTAGTAGGTGAGGCTTTTTATTTGCCTCAATAGGATTAGTAAGGTAAGGTTTATCCCAGTTTGTGTTGATCTAGCCCTATGCCTTTGGAAAGATATCCAAATGGCTATGAGATTATATGCCCTCGTGAGACTTTGCCGGCATCTACACCATGATTCCTCTACATGAGGCTGCCATAAGGGCATTGTGAGGCGCAGAGGAGTGATTATGTAGCCAAGGCATAGAGGCAACATAACTGCTTCTATTGTCCCCCTTATTTGTACTCTTCCTATGTGGTTCTTTTTAGCTTTTTAGTATTAATAAAACTAGCCCTAGGCCCTGCCTAGTGGATTGCTTAAAAAAAACCCTAAACCCAAAAAAAACGCTCTCTAGCTTAGCTCTCTCTGGCGATTTTTTCTTTGAGCTTTTGATAGCCATGGCTGCTGTGATCTCTCCCCAGCCTTTAGCTGTGGGAGAGATGAACCAAAATACTACTGAATCTCTAACAAACTCCAAGACAAAACAGTCTTACGCAGCACAGCTTCAATAAAAACAATCTGCCGCAGTCGAATTGTTTCCTGTTGCAATCGTGCATGGAGAACCAACAATCGAATTCACCATGGATGAGGTTAATGAATTCTCAAGAGAAGAAGGACTGCATCACGCAGTCATGGTGAAGTTTTCATAGGGAAAACCAGAATTACAAGAGATTAGAAAAAGTTTTCCAGCACAGTTCGAGATTCAAAGTCGATGTAATATTGGACAACTGGAGTATCGACATCTGCTGGTTCGTTTTGACCTATATAATGATTATGTTAAATTTTTGTCAAGGTCGACTCGATATATGAAATCAAAAGGAGATGACTTCTTCTTTAGAACTTTCCCATGAACGCTAGGATTCAATCCGAAGGAGGAAACGTCCATGGCAGTCGTGTGGATCTCCTTCCCAGGTTTTCCTCCTAATTTCTTTGCTAAGAGTTCGTTGTTATCTATCGCATTTGTTGTGGGTAAAGCACTTGCTGTGGATAAGGCAAGATAAGAGAGAACTAGACCTAGTGCCGCTAGAGTTAAGGTCATACTTGATCTTATGGATAAACATCCTAAAAAAGTTAAAATTCTTATGACGGACAAAGTTACAGGAAAATCCATCGTCCATGATCAAGAAGTTGTATATGAAAATCTTCCATGTTATTGCACGTATTCCAAGCATCAAGGGCACGAGGAAAATTTTTGTCGAGTAATGAAGAGACAAGTTGAAGACGAGGTTATTTCAAAAGATACGTTAGATGAGAGTATGCTGCCTAGTAATGAGGTTAACATGGTTGAACAGCTTCAAGGAGATGGTAGGGACTATTTAAATGCTAAAAGAATTGTACAAATTGGTAGAGAAGTAACAGAAAAATATAGGAAGAAGTTAGATGAAGCAGCAAAAGAATACATGGTTGAGCAGCAGATAGTGCCAAGCGAAGAAGGAAAACATATTGCTAATGTTCCTATTAATGCTACTATGAATGAGTGTATAATTGATAATGGTCCACCTAAACCTACTCGAGATGTTCCTGCTAAAGCAGCCTTAGCGACGATTCTCAACGCAGTAAATCCAATTGTGCATGCTTATGACAATTTGCAATCTATTAAGGATACAACTGTTCATTCATATGTTGCAGGTTTAAAGAAGACTGTTGATCGAGCTTGTGCAGCTTTGCAAATTGGGAAGATTAATGATAGTAGTGAATCTGATGATAGAAGAGTCTCAACAGGTACTAAGGTTGTCAATGTAGAGGCTAAAATGTCAACTGCTCAAGCTGTAAGTGAACATGGTACTCTGGCTCAACAGTTTGCTAAGGACCATACTTTAGATGTTAAATTGACTGGGCAAAAGAGAGTACATATGAAAGTTAACATTGGTAAATCAGTTGGTGAAGGTAAGGTAAATAATACAAATACAAAAGAGCGGGTTTGGAACGTGGTTTCAGCAAGAAAATCACCTTCAAAACAGGTGGTGTCACACAGTCAAAATGTTGAAATTGTTCGACCAAATGCTCCTAAATTTGTGTTCAGTCCAAATAATTTCGATGTTCTTGCTGTCGTTGAGGATCTTGAAGGTGATACAACAGGTTTTGGAGATAATGTAATCTCCAAAAAATTAGTCCCAATGACTAGTAGTGAAAAAGGAGACCAAGGCAGTGTTGATTTTGCGCAGAAATTGTGTGTTCGACGAAGTGACTCTAAGAATAAATTTGGAACTGAACTAACGGGCATCCAAGCTCATAGTTCCAATGCACTTGTGTTGCATTTCTCCAATCCTCAGATTGAACAAATCATCAAAGATGCCCAGAAAGAAATTATGATGAAGCCTGCTATGGTTAAACAACCTTTGGTTGCTTTGAACACATCCGTATTTGAGGTCTCTTCACAATAATTTGAGTCTTGTGGGGAATTTGAAGCTGCCTCTGGGCAGTTTATGCTCTCTACTAGGAATAACAACGATGTTATCCAAACTAACGTGAGAGGGATGGATATTAAATCTAGGCTTTCGGCTGACCAACGTGAAGAGGATGATGATGACGACTAGGGAGATTGTTTTGATGGGTACTCGTCCGAAGAAGCAGATCATGAGACTACTTTGGACAGTGCAGGTGAAGATCTTGAAGCTCCAGCAATGAAAAAAAATAATGGGGCAACAGTAGTGAGTCCCAAGAGCAATTTAAACATCCATGCGCCAGTATTTATCCCTATAAACTCACCTACAGGAAGATTTAATCAAACTGCAGCAACTCCTACAAATCAGCTTGGTCCAGATGCTATTCTCACTGGTGAAGGAAAGACGATAACGTTAAGAGCTGGGCATCAGCTAAGTGATCCAACCAGTCCACGTATGGAGGCAGTGCAGCAACAATTGAACGCAAAAAATGAGCAGCAGTTGAATGCAAGCAATCCTAGAGCAAAGTCGATTGGGCAGCAGCAGCTTCCAAACAAGTCTGGAGCAATGTCGACTGGGAAGCAGAAGATTTCAGCTGCTATTTGTGGGACTGATCTATATGCACTAACAGTAGCAACTCATGGACAACAGCAACTTAATTTAAACAACTCAGGAGATGCACAACAACACCAGGTTACAAGAGTTCCAACGATCAATGTGGAGGAAAGAAAACTTCTAGATGAAATGGTAAGTTCTAAACCTGCAATTTTGTTCAATCAAACTGCTTTGAGCATTGGACAGATGAGTAAAACCAGAAAGAAGATGAAAGACATGAAGCTGAAGCAAAACAAAATAACCTTGGTAAATATTCATGATACAAAGGCCTTGATTGCGCAAGGTTTTGAGCACGACATGGTCAATCCGGTGAAACTAGGCAGAAATATATATGAAGAGGGAGAGGAATATGAACTTCTAACTAAATGTCAAGCAGAGACAGCAAGGAAAGGTGACTTATCACCTATGTATAGGGGAAAAAAGAAGAAGGCACACACGAGAGAAAACAGTTGGGATGGCAAGATGAGCGAATAGGTGAACATAAGGCGACTCCCAATTAGAGTTGCCAAACAAAAACAAGTTTATCCAACTACGTCAACAAAGTCCACTCGTTCAAAGAAGAAGACATGAAATTTGAAGACATTTTGAAGAGGGTAGAGGATGAAGATAAACGTCTACAAGTTGAAGACTTCCCAAAATTAGAGAAGGGAGGACATCACTGTTATTTATACATATTTTTATTCTACCATCACATTAGCATTATCTTATGTAATATCATCACAGAGTATGTTATAAACTCTGTGATGATCATAGAATATTTAGTACTAGCTAGTTCTTTCTTTTTACATGCATGCTAGTAGGTGAGGCTTTTTATTTGCCTCAATAGGATTAGTAAGGTAAGGTTTAGCCCAGTTTGTGTTGCTCTAGCCCTATGCCATTGGAAAGATATCAAAATGGCTATACGATTATATGCCCTCGTGAGACTTTCTCGGCATCTACACCATGATTCCTCTACATGGGGCTGCCATAAGGGCATTGTGTGTCGTAGAGGAGTGATTATGTAGCCAAGGCATAGAGGCAACATTACTGGTGCTATTGTCCCCCTTATTTGTACTCTTCCTATGTGGTTCTTTTTAGCTTTTTAGTATTAATAAAACTAGCCCTAGGCTCCTGCCTAGTGGATTTGCCAAAAAAAAAAACCCTAAACCCCAGAAAAAAATGCTCTCTCCTCTCTCTACTTTCTCTCTCTCTCTTCGTGTAGGGAAGCCATGGTTGCTACATCCTCTCCGCAGCCTTTGGCTATGGGAGAGGAAATTAAAAATCCCATAGAAACAGTTCCTAATATGAATACAAAACAATCCTACGCTGCCCAAGTTATTTCAAATAAATCTGCCGCAATCTCGTCGAAAATCGAGTTGTTTCCTATCAATATTGTTCATGGAGAACCAACAGTGGAATTTACCACGGAAGATGTTAATGCTTTCACCATTGAAGAAGGATTACATCAAGCCGTAATACTCAATTTTTCCTATGGAAAAAAAGATATTCAGGAGCTTCGACAGTCCACACCAAAACAGTTCGATGTCAAAGGAGTCTGTAATGTTGTACAGCTTGAATATAGACACATCTTGGTAAGATTTGATTTGTTTGATGACTTTGTTCAGTTCTTATCAATGACTACTGGTTTTGCTAAGGCAAAGGGTGAGGAATTCTGTTTTTGAACCTTTCCATGGACGATAGGCTTTAATCCACGTGAAGAAACTTCGAAGGCAGTCGTTTGGATTTCATTACCTGATCTGCCTGCGAATTGTTTTGCAAAAAGATCGTTATTGTCTATAGCTTCAGCAGTAGGAAAGCCTCTTGCAGTTGACAAAGCGACTCAAGATCGAACACGGCCAAGTACGGCAAGGGTTAAGGTATTACTAGACCTACTGGACAAGCATCCTAAGAAAGTTAGGATTCATATATTGGATAAAAACTCTGGGAAAATAGTAGAATATTATCAACTGATAGCATATGACAACCTACCAAAATATTGTACATGTTGCAAGCATCAAGTACAAGATGAAAGATCATGTCGATGGAGGATAACAAACAATAATGAGGAGGAAGTTCCAGTGAATGAATGTGAGGATATGGACAGTTTAGAGAAACTAGAAGGTGATGTTAGGGATTTTCTTAATGCAAAAATAGGAGGAAAACTGGAAATTGAAGTAGCTAAAGAACATATGGCTGGACAGCAGGTTTCACAAATAGAAGGAGGAAAACAAATGGTTAAGGTGAACAATGAGAATGTGATGGATCGTGTAGATGATGATATCACTGTAGGTGATGTTTCAAAGGTTGATAAAGGTCCACCTAAATCTACAAGAGATGTTCCTGCTAAAATTGCGTTAGCGACTATTCTTAATGCAGTAAATCCAATTGTGCATGCTTATGTATCATTCTAGTAAGGATACAACTGTTCGTTCATCTGATGAAGGTTTAACGGAGACTATTGATCGAGCTGGTGCAACTTTGCAAATTGGGAAGGTTAATGATAGTAGTGCATCTGATGATAGAAGAGTATCTACAGGTACAAAGATTGTCAATGTAGAGTCTAAACTGTCAACTGCTGAAGCTGACAGTGAACATGGGATTCTTGCTCAACTAGTTGCTAAGGACCATACTCTATGTGTTAAATTGACTGGGAAAAATGGACTAGATATGAAAGTTAACAGTGGTAAATCAGTTGGTGAAGGTAAAGGCAATAATACAAATACAAAAGAGGGGGTTTGGAAGGTGGTTTCAGCAAGAAAATCACCCTCGAAACAGGTGGTGTCACACAGTCAAAATTTAGAAATTGTTCGACCAAATGCTTCTAATTTTGTGACCAGTCCAAATAACTTTGATGTTTTTGTTGTTGCTGAGGATCCTAAAGGTGATACAACAGGTTTTGGAGATAATGTAATCTCTAAACAATTAGTTCCAATGACCATTAGTGAAAAAGGAGACCAAGGCAGTGTTGATTTAACACAGAAATTGGTTGTTCCACGAAGTGACTCTAAGAACAAATTGGGAACTGAACTAACGGACATCCAAGCTCATAGTTACAACGCACCTGTGTTACATTTCTCCAATCCTCACATTGAACAAATCATCAAAGATTCCCAGAGAGAAATTACGGTGAATACTGCTATGGTTAAACAACCTTTGGTCGCTTTGAACACATCCGTATTTGAAGTCTCTTCGCAATCATTGGAGTCTTGTGGTGAATTTGAAGCTGACTCTAGGCAGCTTATGCTCTCTACTGGGAATAACAACGATGTTATCCAAACTAACGTGAGAGGGATGGCTATTAATCTAAGCTTTGGGCTGAACAACGTGAAGAGGATGATGACGAGGACTGGGGGTGGTTTTGAAGGGTACTCGTCTGAAGAAGCTGATCATGAGAGTGCTTTGGATAGTGCAGGTGAAGATCTTGAAGCTCCAGCAATGAAAAAAAATGCTGGGGCAACAGCAGTGAGTCCCAAGAGAAATTTAAACATCTATGCGCCAATATTTATCCCTAGAAACTCACCTACAGGAAGATCGAATCAAGTTGCAGCAACTCCTACAAATCAACTTGGTCCAGATGCTATTCTCACTGGTGAAGGAAAGAAAATAACGTTAAGATCTACACAGCAGCCAACCAGTCCACTTTTGGAAGCAGTGCAGCAGCAACTTAATACAAAAAATTCAGAAAATGCAACTGGTGGTCGAGCAGCAATAGTAACAGCAAGAACTGGGCAGCAACAAACTGTGAGAACCACTCAAAATATTTCACTAGAGGAGAGGCAACTCTTGGATGCACTGGTAAGTCCAACTCCTATTAAATCTACAAATATTAATGACTTAAGCTTTGGTCGAGGGAGTAAGAGTAGGGACAAAGTGCAAAGCATAACACAACAACGAAACAAGATAGCGTTGGTTAGTAAACAGGATGGAGATGCTATGGTACTTCAAGAACTTTTCCAAGACATGCCAAAACCAGTGATTGTGGGCAGAGATACATATTAAGAGGGCGAGGAAGAAGACAATTTAAGTCAATGCCAGGTAGAGGCAGCAAGAAAAGGGGATCTATGACCTATGCATAGCGGCAAAAGAAAAAAGACACATATAAGAGAAAAACGCTGGGACGGCAGGGTAAGTGAAAATGCAAATATAAGGCGACTCCCAATGAGAGTTGCTAAACAAAAGCAGGATTTTCCAACTACGTCGACAAATTCCAATCATTCAAAAAAGAAATCATGAAGTTTGAAGATATTTTGAAGAAGGTTGAGGATGAAGACAATCGACTACAAGTTGAAGACTACACAAATTTAGAGAAGAGTGAGCATCACTGTTATTTCTACATATGTTTATTCGACCATCACATTAGCATAATTTTATGTAATGTCATCACAGAGTATGTTATAAACTCTGTGATGATCATACAGTACCTAGTTCTAGCTAGTTCTTTCTTTTTACATGCATGCTAGTAGGTGCAGGCTTTTTATTTGCCTCATTAGGATTAGTAAGGTAAGGTTTAGCCCAGTTTGTGTTGCTCTATCCCTATGCCTTTGGAAAGACATCCAAATGGCTATGAGATTATATGCCCTCGTGAGACTTTTCCGGCATCTACATAATGATTCCTCTACATGAGGCTACCATAAGGGCATTGCGAGGCGCATAGGAGTTATTATATAGCCAAGGCATAGAGGCAACTTTACTGGTGCTATTGTCCCCCTTATTTGTACTCTTCCTATGTGGTTCTTTCTTGCTTTTTAGTATTAATAAAACTAGCCCTAGGAACTGCCTAGTGGATTTCTTAAAAAAAAGAACCTAAACCCCAAAACCCAAAAAAAACACGTCCAAGAGCTCAAGAGCTCTGGCGATTGGCGACAAGAGAGGCGACTGCTGCTCGAAGAAATTCGCACTGCTGCCATGGCCATTCCGGCCGATGGCCAACCACCTAGAGAGGGTGGGTTGCCTCCACAACCACCTCCCAACATAACCCAACCCCCTACGACTACAACTAACACACTTGCTGCCATGGATTATGCGAAGGCAATGAAACCCTCGACGAGTAACACTGCCATGCACGAGAAACCAGTACCTGTTGATCCTATACCACTTAGGAGAGCCAATTTTATTCAAGGTCAACCAATGGTGAAGTTCAACGAATCAGAGGTTGATCGTATGAACATTCTTGAAGGACTGAAATTTACAGTTGTATGTAAATTTTCATATGGTTGGCCTAAGTTGCAAGAACTTCGTCGATGCATTCCCATGCAATGTGGAATCACAGATGAGTGCACTATTTGATTTCTTAGGGATCGACATATATTGGTACGTCTTACATTATGGCAAGATTACATAGAATTTACGTCGAAAAGTATTTGTTACGTAAAAGACAAGTTTGGACATGATTTTCAGTTGCGAACTTTACTGTATGATTCAAAGTTCAAATCTGGTGAAGAAACATCAAGAGTTATGGCATGGATTTCCTTCCCAAACTTGTTGCCCACTTTCTTTGTTAAGGAATGTCTATTTTCCTTAGCTTCAGCAGTTGGTACACCATTGCACCTTGACATGGCTACTGTAAACAAGACAAGGCCTAGTTGTGCTCGTGTGAAGGTGTTGGTTGATTAATTAGCTGATCACCCAAAGAAGGTTCGTATGGATATTGAAAATGAGATGTCTTGGGATATAAGGACATAATGGGTGACAATTAGATATGATTACTTACCTAAATATTGTAAGGAGTGTAAACTACAAGGTCATGACATAGTTGAGTGTTGGAAGATCCATCCAGAATTAATGGCTACAAGGAATGATGCACAGACTGTTATAAAAGAGCCTGTGAGGCAGGAGAATAATAATAAGGGCAGGAAATCTGCTCCATTAATGATCTTATCCAGTGGTAAAGATGTGGGCAATGTAGCTGCTCAAGGGAAGGAAGTAAGAGACAATAGAGGAAAGGGAAAGGAGAAACAGGCAACTGGAGTGGTTAAACCTGGGCAGGAGTTAGCTCCAATGGAGAATCAGACTGTTGCAGTACCTCAACAGGTGCAAATAACCAATCAATTTGCACTGTTGGATGTGGAAAATGGAGAGACTGTACAAGAAAATCAGTTAGCTTTAGTGGAAAACATTGATGGACAAGGAAATTTGCAGAATTCAGATAATACTGAAAATTTGAATCCTGAAGCAGCTCCTTATAATCCTAAGTCTCCTAGGACTGAAAAATTTAATAGAGGATATAATGGTAATCAAAACACAACAGGTAAGAGTCTCAATTCAGCTGCTCGAAAGGCTAATAATAATAACTTAGAAACTGGGCATTCCAATAAAGACAGAAGGGTAGAACTCCAACGAGATCAGCAACAACGGAAGGAAACTACTCAATAATGGGTAGAAATAACCTTTAATGGTAATCAAGTTTCCATTAACACCTCTTGTCAAGATGTACCAACTCAGGATACTGGAGTAGTAGAAAGATTGGACACTAATGCTGACAAAGAATTACAGGTAGATACAGAATTTAATATATTCAAAAGTAATGAAAAAATCAAGTGGAATGGGGGCAGACTTTGGGCTGACCAGACAGATGACGAATCTGAAGAAAGACAAATCCCAAAAGGGATGTCAAGTGAAGAGAAAATTGGAGGAGATGCAGATGATGAAGATGATCAAACAATAAATGGAAATAGTAAGCTTAAGCAGATTACTGATGAGCAAAGTTTAGCAATTGACAAAGAGCTAAACCTTGACAAGGAACAAATGGCCAATACTGGGGATCAAGGTGGAACAGAAAAGGATGGTAATGCAATTGATTCAGGTGGAACAAAAGGAGAAGTTGAAGGGGATGATATAACTAAAGCCAAAACCAGTGCAAAGAAATTGTCAATTGATTTGCAGAATAAAAATATAAGCAAGGTTCCATTGAGAGCAGGTCAGTTGGAAAAAGGTGGGAACAAAGAAGGGGTCAATATTCAGAAAGCTACAGAGGTGATAGTCAATGATGGTGTAAAGGGGGATGCTCGCCAAGAGGATAATGCCAATATGGATCTTGATGAGGAGTCTACTGCACAAAACTTTCTAAATGTTGCCCGTCAAGGGGATCTCTCACCTAGGAAAATTGAGAAAGTCAAATCTAATGCTAAAGGAATAAAGAAACAGGCTAGAGATAACTCAGTAATTCCATCAACTGGGGTGCAAACAAGAAGGACTCTTACCAAATCCCAAAATCAATAATGGATGCTATAATATGGAATGTGAGATCAGTGAATAATATGCAAGATTTCTAAAGGTTGATTATTCTGCATAGACAATATCACTTTGAATTTATAGGAATTCTAGAGCCAATGCAGCAGACCAGCAAAATAGAGAAATACAGAAGGAAAAATTGGCTTGGCACATGCAGTGGTCAATTCGAATAAAATTTGGGCCTTTATTGATGAGGTATTTGAAGTAGATATCATGTATAATATGGTGCAACAGCTAACTTTGAGATTGGTCCATACAGAAACACAAGTTGAGACTATTCTCACACTAGTATATGCTAAGTGTGATCCTATAGAGAGAATTGAATTATGGGACTCTATGTATGCAATGGCAAGGGATATGACTTTACCATGGCTAGCTGGGGGAGATTTCAATGTCATATGGGATGAAGAAGAAAAATATGGTGGATTGCCAGTGTCACTAAATGAAGTTGATGACTTTAGGCACTGTGTCAATACATGCAATTTGACAGATTTGGGGTTCAAGGGAAGCATTTTTACTTAGTGGAATGGAAGGTCAGAAGAAGATTGCATTTTCAAAAGGCTAGATCGATGCCTTGGAAACATGGAACTGCAACAGACATTCCCAGGATTGGAGATTACTCATCTACCTAAAATCGGGTCGGATCACTGTCCTATGCTGTTGAAATGTGATATTGAATCTCCTCCTATTAAGAAACCATTCAGGTTTCTTAATTTCTGGGTAAAGCATGAATCATTTAAGGAAGTTGTCAAAGAAAATTGGAAGGCAGATTTTAGTGCTAGTCCATTTGTGATTTTCAACTACAAGTTGAAGAAGCTTAAGAAGGCATTATCTACCTGGAGCCGAGCTACTTATGGAGATATATTTCAAAAAATTGCAAGCCTTGAGGAAGTAGTTATGGTGCATGAGAGACAGTTTGAGGCTCATCATTCACAAATGAATAGGAAGAGGTTGAAAAAGGTACAGGCAGAGATGATTAAGTACTTGGCATTAGAAGAAGAGTATTGGAGGCAGAAATCTGGTATGATGTGGTTCAGGGATGGGGATAGAAACACTAAATTCTTCCATGCTCAAGTGAATGGAAGAAGGAAGAGATTGAGGTTATCAAGAATTAAGGGCAGTAAGGCAATTGGATTGAGGAAAAGGAACTAATAACAGAAGAGGCAGTGAAATTCTTTAAAGAACAATTCACTGAAACTGTTACCCCTTCTGTTTTTGATATACTCAACCATGTGCCTACTCTGATAGATAATGATCAGAATGAAAAGCTGATGGATTTACCAACAAGAGAAGAGATTAAAAAATCAGTAATGGGACTGAATGGAGACTCAACAGGAGGACCAGATGGATTCATAGGTGCCTTTTATCATTCATGCTGGGAGATTATTGAGGATGATATATTTGACATGGTGAAGGCATTCTTCTGTGGTCAGCAGTTGCCTAAGTGTGTCACACACACAAACTTGGTCCTGTTACCAAAGAAGAAGGAAATCAGTACTTTTGCAGATATGAAGCCAATCAGTCTCAGTAATTTTGTCAATAAGATTTTCTCGAGAGTGATTCATGAAAGACTAGTGGACATGCTGCCTAATTTGATATCAGAAGAACAGGCAAGCTTTGTGAATGGAAGGAGTATAGTGGAAAATGTATTATTAACGCAGGAAATCATCACTGACATCAGGTTAAGAACAAAGGCAGGCCCAAATTTTGTGATAAAACTGGATATGGCAAAAGCACACGACAGACTATCTTGACTATTTCTGACAAACATGATGGGGAAGATGAGCTTCTCAGAAGGATTCATAGGTATGATCTTTGATTTAATAGGGAATAACTGGTACTCAGTTCTAATAAATGGGTAGCCTCATGGCTTTTTCAAGTCAACAAGGGGAGTAAAATAGGGTGATCCCCTCTAACCTACATTGTTTATTCTTGCTGCGGAAGCACTGTCTCGTGGGTTGAATTCATTGCATCTAGATCCTAATTAAAATGGCTTTGGTTTACCCAAGTAGAGTACAAAAATAATCACCTAGCCTATGCTAATGACACCATAATTTTTTGTTCATCTGATGATATGTTATTAGCGCTAGTAATGGAAAAACTGTATTTATACGAAATAGCTTCTGGCCATCTGGTAAATAGGAGTAAATCAGCAATATACATGTACTATTTGACTGATAATGAGGTAGTTATCAAGTTAGAAAGGATTACTGGGATATGAAGGCAAAATTTTCCTTTCATTTACCTGGGCTGCCCCATTTTTTATGCAAGAAGAAAAATGGATTACTACCAAGGTTTAGTGACCAAAGTTATGGACAAGCTACAATCGTGGAAAGGTAAATTATTGTCAATAGGAGGCAGAGCCGTATTGATTAATAATGTACTACAGAGTATGCCAATACATTTACTATCTGCTGTGAACACACCAGGCTATGTGATCGACAAGCTACATAAGATTTTTGCAAAATTCTTTTGGAGCAGGAAGGTTGGAGGAAATACTAGGCATTGGGCATCATGGAAAACATTGTGTATGCCATATGAGGAAGGTGGTATAGGGTTCAGATATTTACATGATGTTTCAAAGGCTCTTTTTTGTAAACTTTGGTGGAATTTCAGGACAAAGCCTAGTTTATGGAGTTCGTTCATGAGTCAAAAATACTGCAAGAAGCTAAATATAGTTATTGTGCCATGGAGAGAGGGATCTCATGTTTGGAGAAAGATGCTAGAATGCAGGGACCTGATTGAGCATCAAATTGTATGGAAGCTTAAGATAGGGTCAACACTTTTCTGGTTTGATAACTGGACGGAATTAGGTGCATTATATTTCCTAGTGCCACCAGAGTTTGGAATAGATGAAGACATTCTTAATGTCAATGAATTTGTGTACCGTGGAATGTGGAATATGGAGAGGCTTTTTGAGCTACTGCTTGAAGAACTGGCACAACACATTGTGCAAAATATCAAACCTCCTGTACTGAACAATGTCTTAGACACACCCTACTGGATGCTTGATGCTAAGGGAAATTTCACAGTTAAGACAGCATGGGAGTATCTACGAAGAAGAGACAATCCTAGAATAGCATACAAGATGATATGGGTGAAGGGGTTACCATTTAAGATCTCATTTTTCATGTGGAAAGTTTGGAAAGCAAAGCTGCCTTTAGATGATTTCATGCGCAGATTAGGATACTTCATGCCTTCAAAATGTTGGTGTTGTGCGGAGCCTAAGGAGGAGTCACTTGTGCATTTGTTTTTCACATCTAAAGCTGAAAGGATAGTGTGGAAATACTTCCTAATGAGGGCAGGAATTGCAGTAGAAGGATTGACACTTCATCAAGCTGTCAAAAAGTGTTGGAATGCACCAGTTATCCCTCGAATAAAACCATTAATGCAAGCTCTGTCTGCATGTATTATTTGGGAATTATGGAAGAGGAGAAATTCTATAAAATATGGAGATGCTGTGTCAGTTAACAGAGTAATATATCAGGCATCTTCTACTCTCCAAGCCCTGGTTAAACTTAGTAAACCTGGCCTATCTGTGCCTCCTGGGTGGCAGAAAATTTTGAGCTTGTTAGAGAACTATACACCTAAACTGAGGTATAATAAGGTGATCTGGGAATTACCTATGGAAGGGTGGGTTAAAGCAAATACAGATGGGGCATCAAGAGGTAATCCAGGAAGAAGTGCAATAGGTGTATGTTTAAGAGACGAGGAAGGAAATATCAAGTATGCAACAGGAAGGGAAATAAGAGCTGGGTCCAATAATGAAGCAGAGGCAGTAGCAATCTTGGAGGCATTGAGAATGTGTAAAGCCATGAATTTTCATAATATCTGGATTCAGACAGATTCAATGTTGCTCAAAAACATTATTGATGGACAATGGAAGCCACCTTGGTGTATAGTCAAAACTGTGGAGGAGATTATGGTGTTGAAAGAGGAGTTCAATTTCCTAGTCTCTCATATTTTCAGAGAGGATAACAAACTTGCAGATCATCTGGCGAACTATGCTTTGGACAATGGTAACATTGAAAGTTTTGACTTTTGGGAACTAGATGTCCAAAGTAGGAGAATGGTGAATGAAGACAAGCTACAATGTCCATCGTTAAGAGTAAGAGTCTGGAAAAATTAAGACGTGAAAAGGGAGGAAAAGAGGAAGGTGGCATATCATATATTCATCATGCTCAAATCTGTAGAGAGGAGAGCATGGTGATCATCTTTAGCACTAACTGGTGTTTCTGTTTTGCAGGTCTCTTGTTTGAACTGTTATTCTATGTTGGAAAGCAAATCTCGCTGGTGGTTTTAATGCATAGAATTCAACCCAAGGGAAGACCTTTGCAGATAGGCAATAGTTCAACTGAAAGGAGATTCATAATCAGTAAAAAAATATGGAAATTTCTGCCTAGAAAGCTTAAGAGAATTGGGCAGTCCAAGGAAGAACAATTGTCAAGATGGAATGCATATAATCGAATTGATGATAATAGGATGCAAAGGAATAATCCTGTCAGTGTCAATGAAGGAATGCTCAGAAATATGGAGAGAATAGGACAACATGGATAGAAAGAAATGGGTAGTCCAAGGGAAAGAACATATTTGGAGATACGAGAGGAAAAACAGGAGTGTACCAAAGCTATGACAAACAATGGAACACTGTCCAGAAGGTTTAACAGAAGTGGACAGTTAGGAGATTGGAGAGAAAGGGGAGGGGAACCAGATATAGAGATACAAATGAAAGAAAACACAGAGGTAGAAAAATACTATTCGTTAAGAATAATGTCCAGAAAGTTAAATCGAATTGGACATATGGGAGGGGAAGGATCTGAAACTCATAGTTTGGGGTTAGAGGAATTCAGGCAAGGGTTATCAGAAGAAGGAAAAGAAAGAATGCATTGCCCAGAATGTTTAATCGAATTGGACAATGTGGAAGGGGGGAGTTATTTGAGCGAGGGGTATTAGGAAAGTAGGGGTATAATACAAGCCACAGGAAGATGGGAACACTCAGAAATAAGAAGATAAGGAAATACATGGCAGTTAAGAGATCATGTGTTCAAGTTGTACAAATCCTTTGGGAGGAGTACAAGGAGAACACATTTTATACTAACTTATTTTCTTGTTTTGCAGGAACAGATACTGTACTCATACCTTGTCACTCATTACGACTTCCATGGGTGGTATTAGCACTAAGTGCTCATTCCCTGGAAGAAGGAAAGGTGACATGCATAAGTATGAGAGACAACAACAAGGACAAGCCACAATTAAGGGCAGATGCAAGCAAGAATCACACAGCATGATTGAGTATGGGAATCGCATTGGCAAAGAGGATATTATGATAGACTTTGAGCATCATGTTTCAACTGCTAGAGTGCCTTAACACCAGTCAACAACCAACAAAGTTCGACATTTCACATGACACAACCTATGCACAACACAGAATGCATAGGTACTTAAGATTGAACCACCAGCTACCAGAAGGAAAACTGGACATATTTTGTTGGAGAAGGCCACACACCTCACCAGTTACAGTCATTAAGACATAAACGATGCAGAACATGACTGCGAAACTACTCAGCTCACACAAGCATGTGTTACTGGGCAGTGTGGTTTGTGTGTATAACCACACACTTACTCATATTTGAGATAACATCAAAGCAGGGCAGAGTATATTCACTAGAGAGACTAGTAAATGCGTAGGAAAAGAATTACAAACATATAAGAATCAAAACTGCAGGGATCAATATGGCAATCAAATGCAAGAAAAAGGCTACAACTGTAATGGGCTGTTATTTAAATATTTGTTAGAAGCTAGATTTCATAGTTTTATAGATCTTTTTTTCTATCAATTTGGGCCTCACAAGCTCAAAATTGATATTAGGGTCGAGGTTTTAGTCATATACTATCGTCTTACACATCGTAAGATCTCATGATACTTTTTTTATTTTAGTTATTATATAAAAACTAACCCTAGGCACTCTGCCTAGTGGAATGCTTAAAAAAAACCCTAAACCCAAAAAACCTGCGTGAGGAGAGAGAAGCTCTGGAGAAACAGGAGATTTTTTAGAGAAATACTGTTTCAGCGTGCAACGGCCAATTTGGCCGGCGGCCGACCACCGGAACAAGCTGGTCAGCCCTCCCCTACCCTCGCCCAGCCAGATACGTCCAATAAAAACAATACCCAACCATTAGATTACTCTAAAATACTGATACCATCAGTAATTAACGCAACAGTGCATGGAACATTGACAAAACAGTGCCAAACTGAACCAATTTCCTTGCGTCGACCAGTGTTATTTCAAGGACAGCCCATGGTAGAATTCACTGAAGCAGAGGTGGATCGTAGAACTTGATTGAAGGTTTGCAATATGCGGTTGTTTGAAAATTTTCATATGGATGGCCGAAACTTAATGAATTACGTCGAATTGTGCCGCTTCAATGTGGAATTAGAGGCGAATGTAATGTTGGCTTCCTTTGCGATAGACATGTATTAATACGGTTGACGTTATGGCAATATTTTATTTGATTTACGTCGAAAAGCGTTTATTACGTGAAGGACAAGGTAGGTCGTGAATACCAGCTGAGAACTTTGATATATGACGCAAAATTCAAGCCTGGGAGGAAACGTCGAAGGTGATGGCATGATTTCGTTCCCAAATTTGTTACCAACATTTTTTGTAAAGGAATGTTTATTCTCGTTAGCGGCAGCTGTGGGGAAGCCACTTCACCTTGATATGGCAACAATCAATAAAACAAGACCGAGTTGTGCGCGAGTAAAGGCTCTTGTTGACTTGTTAAATGATTTACCTAAGAAGGTGCGCATGGATATAAAGAATGAGTCGACTGGAGGGGTGCGGACAGAGTGGGTGACAATAAAATACGACTACCTCCCAAAATATTGTAGAGAATGTAAAATACAAGGCCATGATATGAATGACTGCTGGAGACTGCATCCAGAACTAATGGAGAACAGGGCTTTTGAGCAACAGAATGAGGGTGATGTAGTTACTGGAGCAGCTAAGGTAAATCAACAGGGGCCTTTGATGATTTTATCAAGTGGGAAAGTGGTTGGAAATGTTAATGGAAATGGTAAGGAACAATGGAAATAAGTTTGTGATAATAGACCTAAAAAGAATGGTAATCAAAGGGAGGATCAAATACATACTAGAAAGGAAATTGTTTCAGCTATTCAAAATAAAGAGCAGCAGCAGTTTCAAATGGGAAACCAATTTGCAGTGTTAGAAAGTGAGGACAATGGTGATGAAGAACTTGCTGTGATGCAACAACAAAACCAAAATGCCAATAAATATGTGGTGTCACACAAGGATGGAGGACGTAATGAGGTTATCAATCAATTACCATTAGTGGAGCCAACTGGTTATACTGTGGGAAATTTAAATGCAGCAGCTCCTCAGTTTAATCTAAATTCTAATGGGATGGCAGCTTCAAATATTCCTAACAACCGTGAACCTATAACTGGTGATAAGGGGAAAAAATATTACAGGAGACCTAAGGAGTCTACTGCTCAATGGGTGACTAGAACTTTCAATAGTAATGTATCTGTCAACAAATCATGCCAGGAAGTACCCTCACAATCTGTGGAGTTTGATGCAGCAACATTTTCAACAAAAGGTAATGAGAGATTACAATTGAGTAGCAGACCATGGAATGATCAAATAGAGGTTGACTCAGATGAAGGAGAACTACCAGATGGTGCTAGTTGTGAAGAGGAATCTACTGATGATGAGGTTGAATTATAAGAACAAAGTGAAAATGCAAACAAGGAACATGTGACTATACATGAAGACACAATTAACACAGAACAGGAAAATATACAGGGTGAAATGGAGAGAATGCATGAAATTAAAGATGGTGATGAACATACAGGGAATACTATGACACCAACTGGTGAGGAAGTCAATGATCCAGGGGGAATAACATTAGAACCAGTGCAAAAGATGATTGAGATTGATAAGTTGACACATGTTCAATCGAGCTCTAAGGGAGGAGAACAAGCACTAATAAATAAGATGGATAATACAACAACAGTGAATCAACACATTGCTTTGGTTCCAAAAAACATACAACAACAACTTGTAGAACAAGCAGGGGAATTAGAGGCAGAGGACTCATTTGGAGGCAGGGGTAAGGATTTTGATGAAGAATCCACGACCCAAAATTTTATGAAGGTTGCAAGACAAGGAGATCTATCACCTAGAGTTATAGAAAAAGAAAAATCAGTAGGAAGGGGAACGAAGAAACAATCAAGAGACACCCAAGGTATAGTTCCTGGGGTTCAAACGAGGAGGACCCTATCTAAATCCAATAATCAATTATGAAGGCCATTATTTGTAATGTGAGGTCAGTCAATACAAAAAAGGCATTCGAAAGACTGATCCTCATGAATAGACGTCAGTACTTTCATTTTATTGGTATTATGGAACCAATGCAGAATGTTAGAAAACTAAAACGATATAGAAGGAAGATTGGTATGCTTCGAGCCTTTGCTAACATATCAAACAAGATTTGGGTTTTAGTTAATGAGGATCATGGAGTAGATGTAATGATAAGCACAGACCAACAAATGACCATGAGGATCACAGACATGGACTCAAGTTGCTGTTATAGTCACCTTTGTGTATGCTAAATGTGATGCTATTGAAAGAATAGAGCTTTGGGACAGCTTGTATTATTTGGCTAGAGACATACATTACCTTGGCTAGTTGGAGGTGATTTCAATGTCATATGGGATGAGGAGGAGAAGTATGGGGGTCTACCTGTATCAATTAATGAAGTGAATGACTTTAGACATTGCATGAATACTTGTAATCTTAATGATTTAGGCTTTAAGGGGAGTATATTTACTTGGTGGAACGGGAGAGCTGAGGATGATTGTATATTCAAAAGATTGGATCGTTGTATGACTAATATGGAACTACAACAGATATTACCTGGGCTTGAGGTAACTCACCTCTCTAAGATTGGATCTGATCACAGTCCAATGTTGTTAACATGTTCTGATGTGGTTACACCAATTAAGAAAGCTTTTAAGTTTCTTAATTTCTGGACGAAACATAAGACTTTCAAGGAGGTTGTAAGAATGAATTGGAAGGCGGGCTTTGTGGGAGATCCATTCTACATATTTAATCATAAGCTGAAGAAATTAAAAAGGGCCTTAACTATATGGAGTAGGGTGACCTATGATGATATTTTCCAAAAAATAGCAAGTCTTGAAGAGGTGGTCATGGTACATGAAGCTGAATTTGAGAGGAATCCTACTGCTCAAAACAGAGAAAGACTTCACAAAATTCAAGCTGAATTGATTCGATATTTAGCTCTAGAAGAAGAATTTTGGAAACAAAAGTCGGGTATGTCTTGGTTCCAAGATGGGGATAGAAACACGAAGTTTTTTCATGCACAAGTGAACGGGAGAAGGAAGAGGCTACATTTAAGAAGAATACAAAATAATGCGGGTGTTTGGTTAGAAGAGTCTGCAGATATGGCTGCTGAACCAGTCAATTTCTTTCAAAAACAATTTCATGAAGACAAGATGCCTACTGATTTTAGCATACTGGAACATGTACCCTCGATGATAGAACATAGTCAGAATGAAGAATTAATTCAACAACCTACAATGGAGGAGGTTACAGCTGCTGTTTATGGATTAAATGGTGAAAGTGCAGGGGGCCCGGATGGGTTTACGGGGTGTTTTTTCCACGCATGCTGGGACATAGTTGTTGAGGATATTATAGACATAGTAAGAGCTTTCTTTAACGGACATACACTGCCCAGATATATAACTCACACCAACCTAGTATTATTACCAAAAAAGAAGGAAGTTGTATCTTTTTCAGATATGCGTCCAATTAGTCTAAGCAACTCCGTCAATAAGGTGATTTCAAAGGTAATTCACGAAAGGTTTTGAGCATATTACCAAATATAATATCTGTCGAGCAAGCTGGTTTTGTAAAAGAAAGGAGCATATTTGAAAATATTCTCTTAACACAAGAGATAATCACAGACATAAGGTTGAGAACCAAGGCTGGCCCAAACGTAGTGATCAAACTGGACATGACCAAGGCCTACGATCGACTGTCATGGCTGTATTTAACGAAAATTTTGAGAAAGATGGGATTTGGAGAGAGATTTATAGGTTTGATTTATGGGATAGTGGCAAACAACTGGTATAGTGTGCTGATCAATGGACAATCTCATGGGTTTTTTCATTCAACAAGAGGAGTTAAACAAGGCGATCCACTTTCCCCTGCTCTATTCATATTAGATGCTGAAGTTATGTCGAGGGGCCTTAATGATCTGCATAGGAACATGCAATTTTGTTGATTTGGACTGCCCAAATGGAGTCCTAAAATAAACCACATAGCGTATGCAGACGACACAATAATTTTCTCTTCATCAGATACCACATCTCTCCAGTTAATTACACATGTATTAACAACATATGAATATGCATCTGGGCAGCTTATTAATAGAAGCAAATCAGCCATTTACTTGCATGATTCTGCTAGTACAGAGGTGATTGACAAGGTGGAGAGAATTACAAGCATTCTCAGGCAAGGCTTCCCATTCACATATCTTGGATGTCCAATATTCTATCTTAGAAGGAAGATGGACTACTATCAACCTATGATTAAAAAGGTGATAGACAAGTTGCAAAACTGGAAAGGAAAATTGTTGTCAATTGGAGGAAGGGCTGTCCTTATAACTAATGTACTTCAAAGTATGCCTATTCACCTCTTGTCAGCTGTGAATCACCCACCATATGTGATAAATAGATTGCACAAGATTTTTGCTCAATTCTTTTGGTGCAATTATGTAGGGGTTGTGAGTAGGCACTGGGCATCGTGGGGTACATTATGTTTGCCATATGAGGAGGGTGGTGTTGGTTTTAGGTCATTGCACGATATATCCATAGCATTATTTTGCAAATTTTGTTGGAATTTTAGGACGACACCTAGCCTATGGAGTTCATCTGTTAGCCAGAAATATTGCAAAAAACTAAACCCATTGATAGTCCCCTGGAGAGATGGTTCACACATATGGAGAAAGATGATAGAATGTAGGGAACTAGTTGAACACCTGATTCTATGGAAACCAAGGATGGGGTCTGCTTTATTTTTGTTCGACAATTGGACAAGATTAGGATCATTATATTTTGTCACTCCCCCAGACTTTTATTGTGATGAGACAATACATAACGTATATGATGTTATTCAAGATGGACATTGGGATGAAGAAAGAATTAGGCAATTCGTACCAGAAGAGTTAGTTACACATATCTTGGAAAATGTCCAGCCACCAATGGATGCGAGCATTGATAAACATGTGTGGATGTTGGATACGAGAGGAGAATTCACTGTAAAAACTGCTTGGAACTACTTGAAAAAAAGGCAGGAACCTAGAAATGCATATAGAAACATTTGGGTGAAAGGACTGCCTTTCAAAATTATTTTCTTTATGTGGAAACTCTGGAAAAATAAGCTACCATTGGATGATTTTTATCGAAGACTGGGATATCAGATGGCATCGAAGTGTTGGTGTTGCGTAGAACCAAGTGAAGTGTCCATACCACGTGTTTCTACATATCTGCTGCTGCTAGGACAGTGTGGAAGTACTTCCTTGGTAATGCTGGAATCTCAATCGAAGGGATCAATCTTCATCAAGCAATAATAAAGTGTTGGAATACTGAAGTTGTACAGAGGTTGAAGCCATTTACGCAAGCACTACCATCAGTGATAGTTTGGGCATTGTGGAAGAGAAGAAATGAGTATAAATATGGAGATGCAGTGACGGTTAACAAGGTGATCTATCAAGTTTCCACGACAGTGCAATCACTTGTCAAATTAAGAAAGCCTAGTTTGCAAAATCCTCCTCATAGATGGCCAGAGTTATTCAAGAAGATGGAAGAATACACACCAAAGTTGCAGTACACTAAGGTGTTATGGGAGCTGCCAAATTGAGGGTGGATCAAAGTGAACACAGATGGGGCATCGAGGGGCAATCCAGGTAGAAGTTCGATTGGATTTGTATTGAGAAATGAGGATGGGGATGTATTATATGCATGTGCAAAGGAGATACTAGAAGGAACTAACACAGTAGCTGAGGCAAGGGCAATCCTTGAAGCTCTGAATTAATGTTTAGCAAATGACTATGTGCTAGTTGATCTAAACACATATTCTATGCTGCTGCAAAATTTAATAACTGGAGAGTGGACGATACCATGGGCTATTTCTGAAATTGTAGAGGAGATTAAGATACTAATGAGCAGAATGAATGTAACAGTGAAACGTATATTTAGAGAAGCCAATAGGGTAGCGGATCATCTGGCTAACTATGCATTGGATACTGGCTTCATGGAGTGCAACTGTTTTATTGAACTTGATCAACAAGGAAGAATACTGGTGAACCTAGACAAGATGCAATGTCCATACTTGAGGGTGAAACTTGCAAGAAACTAGGCAAGGAAGGGGAGTGAGGAGGAAAGTTTAACTGGAGCATTCACAGCAGCCCTTTTCGTTCAAATCCAGCTGGAGGAGAACATAAAAGTTTTTTTTTTATATACTAACATAATTTTCTTTTTTGCATGTGATTTTACTTGGAGAAGTGTTGACAAGTTTAAAAAAAAAAAAAAACAACACCTCAATGACAGGTGAAACAGGGAGTTAGGCCTTTATAACACAACACAGGCAACGAGGGATTGAAAATGAACGAGATAAAATGCTGGAAATAGTTGATACAATTCGAATGTCTAGGCCACTTATGTGGATGAAATCTCAAGTGGTGGTATCAGTGCATTGCACTCAATCCACTGAGAGAAAGTTACAAATAGGCATAGACACAATGTAGATCAAAATTGCTTTGAAGATCATGTGTAGAATTGGCACGACCTTCTGTCAAGAGAGATCAGCAACATGGAGAGGAGTTGGACTAGAAATTACACATGAGGATAAAACCTCAACAGTCCAACACACAACTCAATCACAGGATAACACAGAACATAACAAAACAGTACACAGCACGACAGGGCAGAAGGTTTTGTATGGAGGAAGGTATACAGGGAGTCAGGCAATCAGACGAAAGCAGTTGGTTCACACAGCTGTGTACTGTCTAATAACAATGTGGCTAAGTTGTTGGAGAGGGAAATGGAAAAAGCTAATAGAAAAGGCGCATCAAAGGACAAGAACACACAATATTAACATAGAATGGAGGGAAGAGGCAGTGTACACAACAATACAGTATAGCGTGAATTTACATTTTTCCTGGACCAACTCCTTAATGGTGGTATTAGTACCATGTACTCAGTCCATTGGGAGGCAACCTAGGGAATGCAGAGACACGCTAAGGAAGGACTCAAATGATGGAAAAGGACATAACAGGACAACTATGCATTGTCGAGGCAGCATCATGTATGATGAGGTTGACTCATCCATAGGTATAGGATACACAAATACTGGAAATTGCGAGGAAACATATTATACTGTTTCATCAACAAAAGCATTATGACTAGGTAGTGCAAGTAGCAGGGATCTTCATCAGCGGATTCATGTCCTGATTGGACATTATCATCATTTACTGTGGCTAGTTTTAGGTTCGAATTTCTTAGATTATACTAGTAGTATTCCATTCGGTGATATCATTATTGGGATTCATAAGCCCAATTTTGATAATAGTTATTATGTTATTTCATTGCTTATAGATCTACTTTTATTAGGACAACATAGACTCTTTGTAATTTCGCTTTATTATAAATAAATAAAACTAGCCCTAGGCACCTCGCCTAGTGGATTTGCTAAAAAAAAAAAGAAAAAACCCTAAACCCTAAACCATCAACTGGAAGGGGAAAGAAGAAGCAGTCGAAAGACAATCAAAGCATAGTTTCTGGGGTTCAAACAAGAAGGACCCTATCTAAACCCCATAATTAATCATGAATGCGGTCATTTGGAATGTGCGATCAGTAACTACAAAGAAAGCATTTGAGAGGCTGATCAATATGAACATGCAGAGTCATTTTAATTTCATAGGGATCATGGAACCAAAGCAAAAACAAAAGAAGCTGGAAAGGTATAGTAGAAAAATAGGGATGCTACAGGCTTATGCTAATGTTTCTAACAAAATATGGGTGTTTGTCGATGAAGATCATGGAGTGGACATTATGTGTAATATGGAGCAACAGTTAACTATGAAAATCACAAATATGGACACTCAGGTATCAATGATTGTTACCTTTGTGTATGCTAAATGTGATCCAATCGAAAGAATCGAGCTATGGGACAGTATGTACTACTTGGCCAGAGATATGACATTACCATGGCTTGTGGGGGTGATTTCAACGTTATTTGGGATGACGAGGAGAAATTTGGTGGGATGCCAGTGTCAATAAATGAGGTTAATGATTTTCGTCATTGTGTAAACACTTGTAACCTCATAGATTTGGGATTCAGAGGAAGTATATTCACATGGTGGAATGGAAGAGCGGAAGAAGATTGTAATTTTAAAAGATTGGATCGTTGCTTAGACAACATGGAATTTCAACAGCTAATGCCAGGAATATAAGTAAATCATCTTTCTAAAATAGGATCGGACCCTAGTCCTATGCTTTTAACATGTAGGACTGATGCAAAACCAGATAAAAAACAGTTCAAATTTCTCATGTTTTGGACTAAACATCAATCATTTAAGGATATGGTTCGAGACAATTGGACAACAGATTTTGTTGGTGATCCATTCTTTGTATTCAATCATAAACTCAAGAAACTGAAGAAGATATTATCGAATTGGAGCAGGACAACCTTTGGAGATATTTTTCAAAAAATAGCAAGTTTGGAAGAAGTGGTGTTAGTACTTGAAGCGGAATTTGAAAAAAATCCAACAGCTCAAAATCGACAAAGACTCCNAGACAACATTTGGAGATATTTTTCAAAAAATAGCAAGTTTGGAAGAAGTGGTGTTAGTACTTGAAGGGGAATTTGAAATAAATCCAACAGTTCAAAATCGACAAAGACTCCACAAGGTGCAGGCTGACTTCATCAGATATTTAGCCTTAGAAGAAGAGTTTTGGAAACAAAAATCCGTAATGAATTGGTTCCAAGACGGGGATAGGAATACAAGATTCTTTCGTGCTCAAGTCAATGGTCGAAGAAAGAGATTGCAGATTAGACGAATACAAAATGATGCTGGAAATTGGTTAGAGAATTCAAGGGAAATAGCATAGGAGGCAGTCAGATTCTTTCAAGCTTAATTCCATGAAAATTCAATCCCAACAGATTTTAAGATCCTCGAACATGTACCTGCTATGGTCGACAATGAACAGAACCATCAACTGGTCCAGCAGCCCTCTAGGGAAGAGATTAAGAGTGCTGTCTTTGGCTTAAAAGGTGAAAGTGCTGGTGGTCCGGACGGGTTTAATGGATGTTTTTTCCAAACTTGTTGGGATATAATTGGAGACGACATTGTTGAAATGGTAAAGGACTTTATCAAAATGGGCATGAACTGCCAAGGTATATTACTCACACAAATTTTGTCCTGTTACCAAAAAAGAAGGAATTTGTGAGATTTTCCGAGATGCGACCTATAAGCTTAAGAAATTTCATAAATAAAATTTTTTCCAGGGTCATTCATGATAGACTAACAGGTATGCTACCTAAGTTGATCTCAAATGAGCAGGCTGGATTTGTGAAGGGTAGAAGCATTGTAGAAAATGTTCTTTTGACGCAAGAAATAATCACAGACATTCGATTAAGGACCAGGGCGGGTCCAAATGTTGTTATCAAGCTGGATATAAAAAAGGCGTATGATCGTTTGTCTTGGATTTTTCTCACAAAGGTCCTTAGGAAGATGGGGTTTGGATAAATCTTTATAGGATTGGTGCATGGATTAGTCTCGAACAATTGGTACTCTGTACTTATCAATGGTCAACCACATGGATTTTTCAGATCAAAAAGAGGTGTGAAGTATGGGGACCCACTGTCACCTACTCTATTTATACTGGCTGCAGAAGCAATGTCGAGAGTACTGAATGCATTACACAGCAATCTTCAATTTCGTGGTTTTGGCTTGCCCAAATGGAGTCCTAAAATTAATCATCTCGCGTAAGCAGATGATACAATTATTTTTTCATCATCTCATGCCACTTCTTTGCAACTAATAATGGAGGTACTGGGATCTTATGAGGCTGCTTCAGGACAGTGTATCAACAAAAGCAAGTCTGCTATATATCTACACCACTCTGCTAGGGAACAAGTCGTAAATAAAGTTCAAAGGATCACAGGAATCCCCAAGCAAGATTTTCCATTTACATACCTTGGCTGCCCCATTTTTTACTTAAGGAGGAAGATGGATTATTATCAAGGTTTAATTACAAAAGGTGATGGACAAATTGCAAAATTGGAAAGGAAAACTTTTATCGATTGGAGGACGAGCAGTTCTTATTAATCATGTTTTGCAGAGTATGTCTATCCATCTGTTATCATGTGTTAACCCCCCACCAAATGTGATTAACAGATTACATAAAATATTTTCACAATTCTTTTGGTGTGATTCTGTTGGGGTGGTAGGCAGGCATTGGGCATCATGGAGCACATTATGCCTACCTTGTGAAGAGGGAGAGTTGGATTTAGATCCCTACATGATATGTAGATTGCCTTGTTTTGCAAACTTTGGTGGAACCTTAGGACAAAACTAAGCTTGTGGAGCTCCTTTGTAACACAAAAATACTGCAAAAAGATTAATCCTATGATAGTCCCTTGGAGAGAGGGTTCTCATATTTGGCGGAAAATGCTAGAGTGTAGAGATATCATGGAACATCTGATTTTGTGGCAAACAAAAATAGGGTCAGCTCTGTTTTGGTTTGAAAATTGGACAGGGCTGGGCTCTTTGTACTTTGTCACACCTCCTGATTTTGTGTGTGATGAATCGATAAATAATATATATGATGTGGTGATAGATGGACATTGGGATGAGGAGAAGATTAGAGATATTTTACCACCTGAATTAACAGAACATATCCTGGAAAATATACAACCACCAAGGTCGACAGAATTGCTTGATAATCCAGTTTGGATGTTAGAAACCAGGGGTGAGTTCTCTGTTAAATCAGCGTGGAATTACTTAAGAAAAAGAGAAGAACCTCGAAATGCATATAGGAATATATGGGTAAAGGGGCTGCCTTTTAAGATCAACTTTTTCATGTGGAAAGTTTGGAGAAACAAGCTGTCGCTTGATGATTTCTTTAGAAGATTGGGATACCATATGGCTTCTAAATGTTGGTGTTGTGCAGAATCAAAAGAGGAGACAATGCAACATGTTTTCTTTACATCAACTACTGCTAATATAACTTGGAAATATTTCCTTGGGGATGTAGGAATATCAATGGAGGGAATAGGTTTACACCAGGCCATAAATAGGTGTTGGGCAGTTGAGGTGGTGCATCGATTGAGGCCAATTATGAAAGCACTACCTGCAGTGATCATTTGGGAATTGTGGAAAAGAAGAAATAGCCAAAAATATGGGGATCCAGTCACAGTAAACAGGGTGATTTACCAGATTTCCACCATTATACAGTCGCTAGTCAAGTTAAGAAAGCCAAACATTCAAAACATTCCCCATAGATGGCCAGACATGATCAAAATGTTGGAGCTGTATACGCCTATTGTGAAGTACTCAAAGGTTATGTGGGAAAAGCCAAAGGAAGGGTGGATCAAAGTGAATACAGATGGGGCATCGAGAGGCAACCCAGGTAGAAGCTCGATTAGCTTTATGTTGAGAAATAAAGAAGGAAACATGGTTTATGCAAGAGTCAAAGAGGTTCAAGAAGGATCTAACTCTGTAGTTGAAGCTAAGGCAATCCTAGAGGCATTAAACTACTGTGTGGAAAATGGCTATGGGTTGATAGAGTTGAGTACTGATTCTATGTTGCTTAAAACTTTAATTGAAGGAGAGTGGAAAATACCATGGAATATCAGTGAAGTGGTGGAGGAAATTAAAGAGGTGATGACCAGAGCTAATGTAACAGTTACACACATTCTCAGGGAAGGCAATAAATTAGCTGATCATATGGCCAATTATGCACTCGATGTAGGTTCTGTTGAGTGTCATAGCTTCGAAGATCTTGATGTACAAGGTAGGAGACTTGTGAACAGTGATAAATACCAATGTCCATACTTGAGAGTCAGAGTTGCAACAAAGTAGGAAGGGAAGAGGAGAACAACAAAAAGGAGAAACAAAGTACAAAAAGAATCACAGCTTAACATCATGTTCAAATCCTTGTGGAGGAGAGCAGGATGAGACATATTTTCACTAACGATTGTTTTTGTTTTGCAGGTTTAGAATATGCATATTTGCCTTACTCTTTTATGACCTTTAATTTGGTGGTATTAGTGCAATGCACTCAGCCCAAAGGAAGGAAATTAAGAGTAGGGAAAAGCATAGGATCGAGGAGGAATTTTATGCTGCCCAAAACTGAAGATAGATTCTCCTGTAAATTTTATGTTCTATATGGTGGAGATGATTTATGGACTGCTAGAGGAAATCAGACCAATAACATGCAGTACACAAGAGAGATAGAGGATACAATTTTCAGCATACTTTGGATAGAATTCAAGGACACGGCTAAAGTGTTTTTAACTGAAGATGAGATAGGAAATAGCAAGGGTTATAGAAGATGGACAAGGCTATCAGAATATGTTGAATACCTGCCCAGAAAGATCAAGAGAAATGGGCAAGGTACACTGGGTCATTGAAGAAGAAAAAATACAAATGAGATGTTACTGTAAATATTCCATATCTACTGAGGAAATACCAGTTGGTGGTATTAGCACAAGGTGCTCATTCAACTGGTGGTGAATCATGGATATGCACAAGCATAGGACCAAGGAGGCTCTCGAGGATTATAGGTGATAAAGTAGATGCCAAAACTTTGAGATGGAGGTTGATATTAATAGTCACATAATCCTATACCCTTACACACTCACTGGAAATCAAGAAATATGAGAGTGTAGATGCAAGCAGAATTCAAACAGCATGAGGTTGATCGAGTATAGGAAATGGCTGGGTGTTTGTGAGATTATGAGCATAATGCTCAACTTCAAAATGCCTTAACAACAATCAAGAACACAGTTATGATGGACAATACTCATGACACAACTTATGCACAATTATACAAAAGACACAGAATGCACAGGTACTTAGGATCGAGGCAGCAACTATCAGATGGAAATTTGGATACATCTAGATGTACACAGGCCACACATTGCATACAGCAATCAAGACATACAAGAAACATAATCATGGAGAAATGGCCAGGATTTAGGAATGGTTTATATGCAGAACATGGGCGCGAAGATGGTCAGCTCACACAGGTACTCGTTACTGGGCAGTGAGGTTTGCAGTGTATAGCCACATTCAAACTGAGATAACAACAACGCAGGGCAGAGCATATTCACTCGAAGGACTAGCAAATGCAAAGTACAAGAATCTCACAAATACTCAGAACTACACTTATACAGGCCAATATAGCAAGCAAAAGCAAGAAAAATACTATAATTGTAATGGGCTATCCTGGTTAGAAGTTAGATTTCATAGTCTTATTAGATCAATTTGTACTATCAATTTTGGACCTCACAAGCTCAAAGTTGATAATAGGTTCGATGTACTAGGCATATACTATCGTCTTACACATCGTAAGGCATCATGCTATTTTGTTTTATTTTAGTTATTATATAAAAACTAGCCCTAGGCTCCTCGCCTAGTGGATTTGCCAAAAAAAAACCCAAACCCAACCCACGCGTGAGAGGTCTAGAGAGAGAAGCTCTGAGGCGACTTGGCGATTTCTAGGCGATTAGAGAGAGAAAGTTCTCTCATGGCCAATCTGGCCGGCGGCCAGCCATGTTTTCCGGCTGGTCTGCCTCCCACGACCCTCGCCCAATCCCCCCCCCCCAACNTTCCTATGCGCAGGCCTACCTTGTTGAATGGTGATCATGTTGTTCAATTTACGGAAGCTGAAGTGGAGAGAATGGATTTGATCGAGGGACTGCAATTTGCAATTGTTGGCAAACACTCATATGGTAGCCCAGATTTGCAGCAGCTTCGTAAACTCATTCCTATTCAATGTGGGATCAAAGGTGAGTGCAACATTGGATTCTTAAGGGAGAGACATATTTTAATTCGTATGAATTTGTATCAAGACTACTTGAATTTCACGTCTAAGACTGCTCATTATATCAAAGAAAATGAAGGTTATGATTGCCAACTTAGGCCGCTAATTTATGACTCAAAGTTTAAGGCAGGAGAGGAGACACCTAAGGCTATGGCTTGGATCTCTTTCCAAGCCTGCTGCCTACTTTCTATGTGAAGGAATGTTTGTTCTCACTTGCTGCAGCTGTTGGAAAACCTGTGCATTTAGATATGGCTACCATAAACAAGACAAGGCCTAGTTGTTCAAGAGTAAAGGTCTTGGTTGACTTACTGGCTGATCTTCCTAAAAAGGCTTGGATGGACATACTAAATGAAGCTAATGGGGAGATTAGGACAGAATGGGTGAATATACATTATGATATGCTTCCTAAATATTGTAAATATTGCAAACTGCAGGGTCATGATCAGTTAGATTGCTGGAGATTACATCCAGAATTATATGTTGACAAGGAGATATCTAGTCAAACAGTAGAGGTAAATGAGCAATTAAAGTTGAACAATCAACCCCTAATGATTCTGTCGAGTGGCAAGGTTGTATGGAGTATGGCCAATACAACAAAAGAACAATGGAAGGAAGTGAAGGATAATAGAGTAAGGAGTGGTAATCTACGAGCAAACCAGACCACTACTGGCAAGGAGATAATACCAGCTCAGATAAATAGAAGACAAGTAATAGAGGGCAATACCTATGATGCTGCAGTTCAGACAAATGGAATTCAAACGATTACAGGAAAAGAGTTAATTCCAGTAGACAATGTAGCTAATAACCAGGTACAGGTGACCAATGAATTTGCTGTGTTGGAAGTGGAGGATGAAGAAGAGGAACCTGATAATCAGTTTGCATTGATTGCAGCCCAAAAAAGTCCTAACAGCAAAATAAAAGGTGATCAAAGTAATAAAAAACATAAACAACATAATGATTCTTCCAAGACAGGAAATTTGAATCCCACAGCACCAACCTTTAATCCCAATTCTTCAGGGATATGTTCTACAAATGGTAAAGGAAATGTAGCTACAAAGGATATAGGGAAGGATGATGCAAAAACCAAAGAATCCACCGCTTAATGGGTTGAGAGGACCTTCAATGGTAACAATCATGATAACACAACAAGGGTAGGAGTTAATACTTCCTGTCAGGACATACCATCACAGGACACAATGGTTGAAGTTCAGCTGCAGAATACACCTGCAGATCAAATTAAAGGAGTCAACTTTCCTACAACAAAAGAAAGAGTACAGTGGAGTCGAGGTAGGTTATAGAGAGATCAAAGGGAATATGACTCAGAGGAAGATGAAGCACCAGATGGTGCACCATTGGAAGAGGAACCAGATGTGAAGGATAAAGAAGAGGATGAACCAAGTGTGAATGGGAATGCAATTGATAATACCAACAACAAAGGTGAAGGGAACAAGACAATACAAGCTTTTGAACTAAAAATTAAAACACAGCTGCCAGTAACAAATGCAGAAGGAAGGCCACAAAGGAAAGACCTGACTCAAGAGACCCTGGAGGTACAAGGCAAGAGGCAGAGACATCTGCAAAGGTTACTGTTCCATTGGAATCGGGGAAAATGAAAATATTGAAGAAAGGAGAAGATCATCCAATGATACCAAAGTTCCAGCAGCAAACAAATATAGCTAAAATAGGTATCCCAAATGAAAAGGTTGGAGGTGAAGAAGAGGAGAGAACAGGAAAGGATATGGACCAAGAGTCTACAACTGAGAACTTCATGAATGCTCCAAAGCAAGGGGATTTGTCACCAAGGCACATAGACAAGGGAAAATCAGCAGCAAAAGTTAAAAAAAAGCAACAAAGAGATACAGTACCATCCCAACCTGCAGAAGTACAAACAAGGAGGACACTATCAAAAACGAGTAACCAGTGATGGATGAACTCATATGGAATATTAGATCAGTAAAAACACAACAAGCTTTTGAAAGGCTTACCAAAACGCAAAGACATAAGCACTATGAATTCATTGGCTTAATGGAACCTATGCAACAAGGAAATAAGTTAGAGAGGTATAGGAGCAAAATTGGATTAGCACAGGCAATAGCAAATGTATCTAATAAATCTGGGCATTCATCGATGATGTATATGAGGTTACTGTGATGTATAACATGGTGCAGTAGCTTACACTTAGAATATTCCATACTGAAACTCATGTGGAACTAGTTTTAACTCTGGTGTATGCCAAATGCGATGCTATAGAAAGAATAGAGATATGGGATTCTATGTATGCGATGGAAAGAGATATGGAAGTACCTTGGCTCGTAGGTGGGGATTTCAATGTGATATGGGATGAGGAGGAGAAATTTGGAGGACTTCCTGTTTCACTGAATGAGATAGATGATTTTAGACACTGCATTAACACCTACAATTTGTCTGATCTTGGATTCAAAGGCAGTATTTTTACATGGTGGAATGGAAGGGCAGAAGAGGACTGTATATTCAAAAGGCTTGACAGGTGTTTAGGAAATGATGAATTTCAGCAGATGTTCCCAGGAATTGAGGTCCAGCACTTGCCAAAAATTGGTTCTGACCACAATCCAATGCAGCTGCAGTGTGATTTAGAAACCCCACCTGTTAAGAAGCCATTTAGATTCTTGAATTTTTCGATCGAACATGAGTCATTCAAGCAGGTAGTACAGGAGAACTGGAATGTATATTTTTGTGCTAATCCTTATACTATCTACAATCACAAATTGAATAAGGTGAAGAAGGCTCTTTCTCAGTGGAGCAAAGAAACTTTTGGGGACATCTTCCAGAAAATTTCTAGTATGGAGGATGTAGTCTTGGTTCATGAAATTGAGTTTGAAACAAATCCTACAAAGATGAACATAGAGAGGTTGCAAAGGGTCCAGGCAGAATTAATCAATGTATTGGCAATTGAGGAGAAGTAATGGCAACAAAAGGCTGGGATGCAATGGTTTAAAGATGGAGATAGAAATACTAAATTCTTCCATGCTCAAGTAAAAGGAAGAAGGAAGAGGTTGCAACTGAACAGAATCCAAAACAACTCTGGAATATGGCTTGAACAAGATGAGAATATTGCTATTGAGGCTATAAAATTTTCGAAGATCAATTCACTGAAACAACTCTTCCTTCATCATTTGATATTATACATCATGTACCTCAGATGATTAACATGGAGCAGAGTTCAGAGATAACAAGGCAACCAACCAAGGAGGAGGTAAAGCAGGCAGTTTTTGGTCTAAATGGTGACAGTGCAGGTGGACCAGATGGCATGACAGGGAAGTTTTTTCACTCCTGCTGGGATATTATAGGTGATTACATGTTTGATATGGTGCGTGCATTCTTTAATGGCCATGATCTGCCCAAGAGTATTACACACACAAATTTAGTATTGCTACCAAAGAAGAAAGAGGTATGTACCTTCTCAGATGTGAGGCCTATAAGTCTAAGCAATTTCTCAAATTAGGTGATTTCACGAGTGATTCATGACAGATTTGTGGGATTGATACCAAGCTTGATATCTGAAGAGCAATCAGGATTTGTAAAAGGTAGGAGCATTGTGGAAAACATTCTACTGACACAAGAAATTGTGACAGACATGAGGCTTAGAACTAAAGCAGGACCTAATGTCATCTTGAAATTGGACATGACTAAGGCATATGATCGTTTATCCTGGATCTTCCTGACTAAGGTGCTAAGGAAAATGGGTTTCAATGAAGTGTTTATAGGTATGATATTTGGAATAGTATCTAACAATTGGTACTCTATTCTGATAAATGGCCAAGCACATGGATTTTTCAAGTCATCACGTGGAGTAAAACAAGGTGACCCCCTATCTCCAACATTATTTGTCCTTGCAGCAGAAGTATTATCGAGGGGCCTTAATGCATTGCATCAGCATCAACAATTTTTTGGTTTTGGACTACCAAAGTGGAGCCCAAAAATAAATGATCTTGCATACGCAGATGATACAATCATTTTTTCCTGAGCTGATGAATTGTCTCTCACATTAATCATGGAAGTACTTCAATCATATGAAGCAGCATCTGGACAGCGTGTGAACAAGCAAAAATCAGCTGTCTATATTCATCACTTGGTAGATGATGAGGTAGTGGAAGATGTGGAATAAATAACAGGGATGAAGAGGCAGGAGTTTCCTATTGTTTACTTAGGTTGCCCCATATTTTACTCGAGGAGAAAGTTAGAGTATTATCAACCTATGATCACCAAGGTGCTAGACATATTACAAACATGGAAAGGCAGGTTATTATCTATAGGAGGGAGGGCAGTACTCATTGCTAATGTATTGCAAAGTATTCCTATGAATTTACTCTCAGCTGTTAACCCACCAAACTATGTTATAAAGAGACTTCATATGATTTTCGCACAGTTTTTTTGGAGCAGTTCAGTTGGTGGAAATGCTAGGCATTGGGCTTCTTGGAATACACTTTATATGCCTTGTGAGGAAGGGGGAATAGGCTTTAGGTCATTGCATGATATATCCAAAGCCTTATTTTGTAAACTCTGGTGGAATTATAGGACAAAACCAAGTTTGTGGAGTTCTTTTATGTCACAAAAGTACTGCAAGAAAATGAATAATGTCATTGTTCCATGGAGAGAAGGGTCACACATCTGGAGGAAAATGATAGAGTGTAGGGATATCATTGAGCACCAAATCATATGGAAACCTAAGATGGGCTCCTCACTGTTTTGGTTTGATAACTGGACAGGGCTAGGAGCTTTATATTTTCTAGTTCCACAAGACTTTGGCATAGATGAAATTGTCTACAATGTAAGTGATGTAATTGAAGATGGAGGTTGGAATATAGGCAGATTGTTTGAGATCCTACCTGAAGAATATGCAGTACACATTGTGGATAACATCAGGCCACCTAGGACTATGGGAATGCTTGATACACCATACTGGATGTTGGAATCAAAGGGTCACTTCAGTGTGAAGACAGCATGGGAATACATTAGGAGAAGAGAAGAGTCAAGGGTAGCATACAGGATGATTTGGGTAAAAGGCTTGCCATTCAAGATAGCTTTTTTCATGTGGAGAGTATGGAAAGCAAAACTTCCATTAGATGACTTTATGAGAAGGATAGGATATTTCATGCCATCAAAATGTTGGTGCTGTGAGGTGTCTCAAGAAGAATCCCTCCAGCATCTTTTCTTCACTTCAATCACTGCCAGGACAGTATGGTTGTATTTTCTATCGAGGGTAGGAATAAAATTGGAGGGGCTTACTTTGCATCATGCAATCACCAAGTGCTGGACAACATCAGTATGCCTTAGACTCAAGCCAATTATGCAAGCACTTCCATCATGCATTTTTTGGGAACTTTGGAAAAGAAGGAATAGCATGAAGCATGGTGAGTCAGTCACAACCAGCAGGGTGATATACAAAGTCTCCACAAACATGCAATCTTTAGTAAAAGTAAGAAAACCTAGGATAAAGATTGTACCTCACAGCTGGAGTGCTCTGATCGATAAGCTGGAAAATTTCACTCCAAAATTAAGGACAAACAAAGTGTTGTGGGAGTTCCCTAATGAAGGATGGATAAAGGTGAATACAGGTGGGGCCTCGAAGGGAAACCCTGGCAGGAGTTCAATTGGATATTGTGTGAGAGATGAGAAGGGAGATCTAATTTAGGCAGTAGGCAAAGTGATTGAAGATACAACTAATACAGAGGCTAAAACACAAGCAATGCTGGAGGCTTTAAGATTTTGCAGGTCTCAACAATATTTGAGAGTGTGGATCCAAACTGATTCCATGCTGCTAAACAAAATCATGGGTGGAGAATGGAATATCCCATGGAACATTGTTGAGCAGGTTGAGGAGATGAAGCAGTTAGGGAAAAATTACTCAGTCACTCACATATATAGAGAAGGGAACAAATTGGCTAATTATTTGGCCAATTATGCCATCGATCATGGAAATGTTGAGTATCAAAATTTCTGGCAGATGGATATACAAGGAAGAAGGATAATCAATGAAGACAAATTACAATGTCCAAGTCTAAGGGTGAAGGTTTCCAGAAGTTGAAGGTCAAGGAGATTAGAAAGAACAGAATGCAGGACAACCCAATCAATCCGCATTCTCAAAGCCTTTTGGTGGAGAATGTGAGGATCAGTGTTTTTGCTAACTCTGTTTTCTTTTTTGCAGGTCAGGGAGGTATGACAATGCCTCATGATTTAATGAGGAGTTCTATGGTGGTATTAGTGCATTGCACTCACTCCATAGGACAACTTGTTAACATAGGTATTGACATAGAAGCAACGCTAACATTGTCATGTTGGGCAGGTAGTACAGCTAACAAGGGAAAGGAAGAGAAGTCCAGAATGTTTAAACAAATTGGACTTCAGGAGCTGGATAAAGATAGAATGGAGAGGGATACAGGAAGCCAGGCAAAAGAGGAGTGCACATAGGAGAGTCGAAAGATGAGTAATGGAGAATGGCAGCAACACCTCAAAGAGATTTACAAAAGATTAAGGTAGTCGTGCAAGAAGTCTCACTAGAAGGGAAGGAAAGGATCCATTGTCCAGAATGTCTAAGAGAAGTGGACAAAAAAGAGTGGAATGGACATAAAAGAAAAGAAACAAGATGAAGACACGGAAAAAGGAGAACTGGACAGTGGCTGCTAGACAGGTCAAGAACTGGAGTTCCAAAATGTTCAGAAAAAAGAATTGAGCATACGGGATTAAGAGTAAAGTTGTCTAGAAGGTGTAATAGAAATGGGACATTTGATCGAGGTTTCATAGTGATATATGGACAGAGGAGACAACAACAAATCCTTGATGACAACAGGATACATATATGGTTCAGGAACTTGGGGATACCATTTGGTTATGTTGTACAAATCCTTTGGGAGGAGTACAAGGTGTCCATGTATAGTGCAAGTGAAGGAAAATACTGGGAAACAACAATGGAGGGGGGTACCAGGCAAGTCAACATAGGTACGATAAGTACAAAAACACTGTCCAGGAATTGGACAGTTTGGAAAATGGAGAGTAGGGGGGGTGAATTGGATTTGGAGGTTTCAATAAAGAAATACACAGAAGCAGAAAAGGATTGCTCAATAATAACAATGTCCAGAAAGTCTAAGAGAAGTGGACATAAAAAAGTTGAATGGTTTAGGATTCAATGGGACAGAGGAAGTAAGTTAGGTGATACCAATAAAATAAAACGAAAAGAGTCATTGCCCAGAATGTTTAATCGAACTGGGCAACATGGAATAGGAAATGCAGAGTCAGTCGAGGTAGGGGCTATAGGACAAGGTGAAGATAACACAAAACATTGGGAGAGGGGGAATTTCAAAATTAAGAAAGCGGGGAGATACAGGACAAAGGAGACATCATGTGTTCAACTTGTACAAATCTTTTTGGAGGCGTACAATGAGAACATTTATTATTCTAAATTTTCTTTTCTTTTTTGCAGGAACCGATACATTACTCATACCTTGTCACTCATTACGACTTCCATGGGTGGTATTAACACTAAGTGCTCATTCCCTGGAAGAAGGAAAGGTGACATGCATAAGTATGAGAGACAACAACAAGGACAAGCCACAATTAAGGGCAGATGCAAGCAGGAATCACACAACATGATCGAGTATGGAATGCCTTGGCAAAGAGGACACTATGATAGACTTTGAGCATCATGTTCCAACTGATAGAGTGCCTTAACACCAGTCAACAAGCAACAAGGTTCGACATTTCACATGACACTGGACACAACAGAATGCACACATATTTAGGATCAAACCAGCACCTACCAGATGGAAAACTGGACACATTTTGTTGGAGCAGGCCACACAACTCATCAGTTACAGTCATTAAGACATACATGAAATACAACCATGGAGAATGGAAAGGAGTCAGGAATGGGATTGTGCAGAACATGGATGCGAAATTAGTCAGCTCACGTTACTAGGCAGTGTGATTTATGTTTATAACCACACACTTTCACTTGAGAGATTAGCAAATGCGACGGACAAGAATTAAAAAACATATAAGAATCACAACTTCATAGATTAATATGGCACTCAAATGCAAGGAAAAGGCTATAAATGCTAGACAATGCAAATCGAGCATATGTCCCAGTTGTGCCTTACCATTGTGTAGTTAGGATAATTTAGTTTTGGCAGATTAGATAAAGATAATAGCTTTCAGTGTGATATCAATATTGGTCTTCGCAACACCAATTTTGATAATAGGATTTATGTAATCTCATACTTTACAGTCCTAACTCTATTAGGACAACATAAACTATCTGTTATTTGATTTTCTTATTAATAAAATAACTACTAGGCACCCAGCCTAGTAGTATAATTTGCTAAAAAAAAAAAATCCTGAACCCTATATGTACCCCATTTGCCCAAACCAGCCGCCACTTTCAAAAATCCTCTCTAGACAGGCGACTGTAGTGAACAGTAGTCCAGTCCCACCGAAATGGCCCCCCACTCGCCATCCGGTGGCGAAAAACCACCGGACCAGTCCCAAAAGAACCCCCTCCCCAGTGCGCACCCACTCCAAAAAGAATCATCCAAAAACAACCTCCCAATCATTACAGATCTTCAATTTTATGCAGGGATCACTATAGCAAAAAATCGCCTGGGAGAAGAAGAAATTTCCCAAGGCGATTCTGGGTCAAATTTTGAAAATGTAATCCATAGAGATTACTCAGCAGATCAAGGCGCACCTCCCTTCCAAAATTCATCCCCTTCCACCGTCAGAAATGTTCCCTCTGATCTCTTTCAAATCGCCGGTGAATTGGAACTGGCCGGAATTGAGGTTCTAGCCGTTCAAAATGAAAAAGCCTGGTACCAAAATGACCGCTTTTACCAGGAGAACATGTTAGACCCATCAATTTCATATGGATGCTCATCAATTGCTTCAATTTTACAATCCATGGAAGCTGACTTTCAATGGTCTCCAATTGTCCGACGAAATGCCCCTACTACCTCTAGACCAAATTGTGACCAATATTTGATTCTAAGGCATTCTCCAACTCAAAATGAACAGGTAGGCAAAGATTCAACTCATTCCAACACTCTTAATGACCCCCTCCTCTCCCCCCCCCCCCCCCCCCCCCCCCCCCCCCCCCCCCCCAAAAAANGCACTGTCGAAACAGTAAGTGTTCGACAAATTGTCAGCCTCAACTATCCAGCCCAAATGCCTGATGTTCAACCTTCTACATCTTCTTTCAAGTGCTCAGATCATGATCCCAACCTTAACCAACGTCAATCAGTTCCCTCAGTAGATGTCCAACTTAATTCTTCACTCTTAGAAATGAACACAGGTGGCTCTGCAGAGTTACAAGTCTTAGATAACCAAATTCATGTTCAACACACACAAAAACTAACCATGATTGTTCCCAATGGCAAAGGCAATAATGCTGACATTGCAACAAACCAAAGAACCAGTGACCAAAACCAAAACACATCCCTTTCAGACAAAGCTGCAAATGCAAATGATGTCACTCATCACAAAAAGATGACACCTTCCCTCCCAGTTCCAACACCTACTCTTAGAGTGTCATCGAACTTTGACAAGCCAAAGCACATCAAGAAAACTCAGAAACTTCCAGGCAAATATCCTGACTCTGTATCTCTAGCTCAGTCACCATCTGGTGATAGTAATGGAAAAGCTCAAAACACTTCTAACCCACCTCCAACACCAACTGTCAAACACTCATTTATTAATAGATTGAGAGCTAGGCATGAGGCAGAAATAGCACCAATCAAATTTACCCCTCCTATAATCACTACAAAGCAAGGTAAACCTGTTGTGTTATTCAAGAGAGATGATTACATGGTGAAGTTTGCAGAAAGATGTAAGTTCACAGTAGTAGGCAAATTTTCTAACACCATGCCCAAAATGGAGATCATCAGGAAGAGCTTTATAGCACAAACTGAGCTTAAAGAAGGTGTGAAAATTGCCCATTTCAATGCCAAGACAGTCTACATAGACCTTGATAATGAATATGATCATGCAACTATGTGGACAAAGCAATTCATGTACATACAGGGACAGATGATGAAACTGGAAGCTTGGAACCCTGTATTCAAACCAAATGAAAGACTCCCTCACTGTTCCCACTTGGGTTGTCATTCCAGAACTACCATGGCACTTGTATTACATGGAAATCCTCACCCCTCTCTTATATCCTATTGGCAAAGCTCTTTTTCTAGACTTAGCCTCTTTTCAGAAGACAAGGGGTATTATGGTGAAAGTAAAGATGCAAGTTGATCTTACTAAAGAAAGGCCCTCTCATGTTTGGTTGGGATACGACGATGATGTAAATGGAGAAGGTCAATGGCTGGAAGTAAAGTATGAGGATCTTCCTTCATACTGCATCTACTGCAGACACCAGGTCCATTCAATCAAAACCTGTCAGGAAAAAGCAAAAGATGAATTAGCTCAAAAGAGAAAAGATGAAGCCTCATCCATTTCTACTCCTCAACTCCCCATCAAAAGCATCCTCAAAAGCAATTCAGAACCTCTGCAGCAACAACCAGTCCAAGACTTAGCAGCACCAAAATTAACAAGATATGATAATTTCAAAGCTCAAAATGCAGAGGAACATCAAAGGCAAATGCAACACCAAAGCACAACACCTAGAGAAAATACCAATGAATGGCAAATCCAAAAAAAGAAACATTTCAAAGGAAACAATCAGAACAACAAAAAGCAACAACAAGTTTATATCCCAAAACAAACCCCTGATCAAGCTAACATTACCAATGCTCCAAGAAATCTCCTTACTCTCACTCCTGAAAATCTAATAGGCCTTCCTATTAGTACTGACTCCGTGGCTTAGAATCAGTGTACCCAGTCCCCAATCCCCTCTGTTAGGAATGTGAATGTTGAAGTTGTTGGAGGAAAGGAGAATTGTCAGGAGAACCTCACTAAACTACAGGAAGGGCACCTACAGGGGAGGGGTTTCCTCATGTTTTGCATGAGTGTGCACCAGCACAATTGGTCACCAATAGGATAGACTCCCAACTCCACGCTACCACTTTCTCTGAAGTTGCACACCAATCACCTGTAACCACAAATCCCAGACCACTCAATATGTCTGAGAGTTGTGAATTTCTTAGCTCAGAAGAAGATCAACTCTTGGGGTTCTTGGATGATCAACAAAGTGATGATCTGAGAAGATTGATAAAAGGAAAAGCACATGTTGTAGCAGAATTCCATGTATCAGGTCCCAAATCCAAAAATAAACCTAGTCAGAAAAAAAGAAAGGCAATCAGAAAACAAAATGCAGGGATATACATTCAAGAGCCCTCTGGAAATGATACCCCTGTCAAATCCCCCCTACTCCTAAAAGTCCAAACTCACTGGCCAAAAGGATCAATCCTTTGAACTCTGCAAATAAATCTCATGCTTACAAAGATTCTGCTCCTGACACATCCTTGTCCCAACCTTTATTGGAAAACAATACCTCTAAGGGAGACCAAAATTCCACCCTGGCTTCAATCCCCATAGCACAGTGCCCCCTAAACAAATTCTCTCTAGAGTTTGATGAATACAGACCTATTCTCTCAGAGGATGAGATGAGTGGTGGAGCTGAAGATGAATTGGAGGCCACTGATGCCTCTGATGATGAACACCATTGTGATCTCTTGGTCAATGCCATCAATGGAGAGTATTAGCATCAAGACATGATTGATACCCAAGGACTGTCCCCCAGAAGATACAACCTTTCACCAAGACTCACAAGAAGCAAAGCTGCAGGCACATCAACTGCACCACCAAACCTCAAACCCCCTACCTAGTTTTAATGATTAGCACACTCATATCGAATGTTAGAGGTATAAGGACCTCTGGAGCCATAGAGAGGCTCAGAATCTTGAAACACATACACAAGCTCACCGTCATTGCTGCCTTGGAACCTTTCTTGGATAGCAACCATATTAACCATTATAAAAGCTAAATCTCCCTGCGTCATGCCATTGCCAATATCAATAATAAGATCTGGATTTTCTGGGATCAGGAGTTCACTGGCACAATTATTGACCAAGATGAGCAGCAAATCACTGTCAACCTGAGACATACAGAAACTGCAGAAGAGTTTCACCTCACTGTCATTTGTGCCAAATGCAAACCAGTATTAAGAAGACCCCTGTGGGATACCTTGAGAGCCAAAGCTAATTTCCATACCCCCTGGAGTGTCATTGGAGACTTCAATGTCATAGCTTCCATTGAAGAAAAGATAGGTGGCCTTCCATACCAATTCAACAAAAGCTTGGAGTTCTTGAATATGATGGAAGACTGTGGCTTAACTGATTTGGGGTTCTATGGACCCAGATACACCTGGTCCAATGGAAGAGGTCCTTGTTCTATTCTGTGGAAAAGACTAGACAGAGAAATAGTAAATGATAGATGGCTTACCTCTTATCCTGCCACTACTATCACCCATTTGGCATCTGCTGGATCAGATCACTCACCATTTCTTATGGAAATGCATGTTAGAACTGACACTGCACCTAGATACTTTAAATTCCGGATTTGTTGGACTGAAAACAGCTTATTCCTCCCTTTAGTCAAGACTATCTGGGATAAACAATTTCATGGTAATCCCATGTGGATATTTCATCAAAAGACTAATGCTCTATGCACTGCACTGTCCAAGTGGTCTAAACAGGAATATGGGGACATATTTCAGAGAACACAAGATTTTGAAGAAAGGATAAGAAAAGCAGAAGACAACTGGGCTCAATCTAATCAAGAATCCGACAGAATCTTTCTGCATGAACTCACAGCCCAGTATGTGAAGCATTTGAAAACTGAAGAAGATGTCTTAAAGCAAAAAACACAGCTCCAATGGTTTAAAGAAGGGGATGCTAATTCTAAATACTTCCATAGCTTAATCAGGGGAAGGAGAAGAAAGCTCTATATTCACAAAATCAAAAATGAGGATGGAGACTGGATTGAGGGTGATACAAATATTGGAGAAGCAGCCTGTGAACACTTCCAAAATCTATTCTCTGAATCTGGTGGAAATATTAGGGAGGATCTATTATCCTGCATTCCTTCATTGGTCACAAAAGCTGACAATCAGGACCTTAACAGACCCCTTACTATGGAAGAACTTAAACAAATTGTCTTTGACATGAACCCAATAGTGATGCTGGCCCAGATGGCTTTAATGGGAAGTTTTTCCATCATTGTTGGGACATCATCAAGCAGGACCTCTTTAATGTAGTCAATGTATTCTTCTGTGGTTATCAAATGCCTAAATATATGACTCATGCCTGCCTTGTCCTCCTTCCTAAAGTGGAATTTCCAAACTCCCTCAATGAATTCAGACCCATCAGTTTGAGCAACTTCCTCAACAAAATCATCTCCAAGCTCATCTGCTCTAGAATTGCTCCCATTCTTCCTAGTCTCCTAAGCCCTAACCAGACTGGTTTTGTCAAAGGCAGAAGCATCTCAGAAAATATCATGTTAGCACAAGAAATTGTCCATGGAAATAAAAAGCCAAACAGAGGGGCAAATGTGGTTATTAAGCTAGACATGGCCAAAGCATATGACATAGTTTCATGGTCATTTACCTGTTTCATTATGAGAAGATTGGGGTTCAATGAAACTATCATTGATATGGTTTGGATAACAATGTCAAACAATTGGTATTCATTCATTATTAAGGGCAACAGGTGTGGTTTCTTTCACTCTACTAGAGGACTTAAGCAAGGAGATCCCCTAGCCCCTTCCCTTTTCATCATGGGAGCTGAATTATTGTCTCACATGCTCAATAGCCTCACATGATCAATTCTTCAATGGGTTATACATGGAAAAGAGAGGTCCTCAAATCACTCATCTGAGCTTTGCAGATGATGTGATCATCTTCACCTCAGGTTGCAAATCCTCTTTAACGAAAATCATGAACATCCTTCACAATTATCAGCAAGTCTCTGGGAAACAGATCAACAATCAAAAGAGTCATTTCATGACTACTCCTTCAGTATTTCCATATACCAACAGAAGAATACAACAGATCAGTGGCTTCACGAGAAAGGACTCCCCTATCACCTATCTAGGATGCCTACTATACATTGGTAGGAATAGGATTTCCCATTTCAATGGCCTTGTATCAAAAGTGGTTAGCAGAATTAAAGGATGGCATGCTAAACTCCTTTCCTATGGAGGCAGAATGACACTTATCAGGCATGTTCTTCAATCTCTCCCAATTCACCTCTTGTTTGTTGTGTCTCCTCCAAAGACTGTCCTCAAACAGATTGAGAAACTTGCTGCAAACTTCTTCTGGGGAATGGAGAAGGACAAAGTGAAATACCACTGGGCTTCGTGGAACAAGTTGTGTTATCCAACAGATGAAGGGGCATAGGTCTAAGATCTATTGAAGATGTATGTAAAGCTATGGAATTCAAGCAATGGCGGTGGTTCAGAACCAAAAACACTCTATAGAGCAAGTTCCTAATGGCTAAATACTGCCAAAGATCCCATCTTGTATCTAAGAAATGGGACTCTGGGCAATCCCAAACATGGAAGAGAATGATGATAAACAAGAAAAGTGCAGACAACCATATCCAATGGAGACTTCACTAAGGCAATGCCAGTTTTTGGTGGGACAACTGGATGGGAATTGGGAATCTGGCAGGCTATAGGCAAGGAGGATGTAGACCAAACAACATCACTGTCTCACAATTCTGGACTCTTGGTCAGTGGAACATTCAGAAACTATCCCAATTAGTCCCCAGGCCCATGATCCCTCATATCCTCCATACCCAAATCCTCCTTAAACCTCACACTCCTGATACTGCAATTTGGACCCCAAACAACTCAGGCAATTTTTCTTGTTCTTCAGCTTGGTCTGTGATCAGAGACAAGAAGCAAATGCTATTAACAGACAAGATGACTTAGCATAAGCATATCCCATTCAAATGGTCCTTCTGTTTATGGAGAGCAATGAGGAAGAAATTACCTACTGATGACAGAGTAACCAAATTTGGGCCTCCTAGTGTTAACAAATGTGTGTGCTGTACCAATCCTTGTTATGAAACTACATAACACATTTTTAATTCTAGATCCTTTGCCAAAATCATCTGGAAATATTTTAATGATGTTGTTGGTATTCAGTCTAACTCCCAATCCCTAAGAAGTACTCTCATGAATTGGTGGATCCAACAAAGAAGGAATGATGCTCAGAAACTTCTTCTTGACACAACTCCAATCATCATTTTCTGGAACCTGTGGAAAAACAGATGTGCTGCTAAGTATGGAGGAAAGACCTCAGATGTGACCAGGGTCCTCTATTACATCACTTCAGACTTGCTCCTTCTCCTCAGAACTTTTTATGCCAATGTCAACTGGCCAGCCAACTGGTCTGATTTATACCACATCACTGAGCACCTGAAACATCACATAATTGTCCAAAAGGTGGTGTGGCAAAAACCCAAGTAGGATTATGTCAAAGTCAATTCAGATGGTAGTGCTCTAGGCAATCCAGGTAGAGCTGGTGCAGGGGTAGTTGTTCGAGATCACAATGGGCATTTCATTCATGCTATTGCAAGTCCCTTAGGAGAAAGGACTAATAATTTAGCTGAAGTTGAAGATGCTCTCATTGCAATCAGATGGTGTATTGGAAATGGCTACACCAAAATTCATCTTAAAACAGATTCTAAACTTCTCATCCAATGGTTAACTACTACATCTGCTCCCCCCGGTCCTTGCAGCCTCAACTCCAGGAGATCAAAACACAAATCCAACAATGCCAGGATGTTCTCTACTCACATGTGTTTAGAGAAACCAATAGTCCAGCAGATTCACTGTCCAAACTCAGTCACCACCTTACCTCCATCACTCATTACAACAATTTTCTTGAGCTTCCTTCTCACATCCGAGGCCAACTTAAATTGGATAAGCTGGACACTCCAGCCTTCAGACACAAAAAACCAACAAGATCACATTCACACCACAAATTCTCCTCCAATCCCCCTCTACCCATGCTCGCCAAACTGAACACAATACATTATCCCCACTCTCTCAAAACCCCAACAGATCACCCAACATTGAAACCAGCAACATGACCCTTTTGCTAATATTGTTTGCTTTCTTGCAGGTTTTATCCTAAAGTTGGATGCTTAATCCTATGCTATGTCCTCAGGGTGTGGTAGTAGCAACTAAGCTCAATCTCCTGGGAACACACCATAGAATTATGTTGAATGACCATAGAAACAAAGCTCATCAACAACACTATGCAGCAATCAATCTTGTCACCAATCACAGGGGCCCCCAATACAGAGCACAACCTCTCTTCCATATCACACATCACCATAGAACTCCGGATTCACATCAAGCTAGACTACAACACCTGTTGTCCAACACCACAATCACTGATACACCAATACCTCATAACTATAAGCCCAGTCCCACATCCAGACTCTCATGGTAACTCTCCTGGAAATTCATCTGTACTCCTAGTCAACACAAGAACCTAGGAGTTTGCTCAACCATCCTCCAGCCATAATTAACAACCAATAACACCCACTCAACTTACACCAGTACACACAAGAACCTGGTGTCCTTACTCCCACAAATCCAAACACTGGCCAGAAATGATCCCATTTTCACTAACATCTTTTTCTGTTTTGCAGGACAACTGACAGCAAAGCATAAACACTACATGCTCTATGAGACAAAGCAGGGATCGGTAAGTGCATCACATCAATTCAAAATGCAACAAGTCCAGTTGCACCTACATCATTTGATGCAAATGCCAAGTGGATCCCTGACACACCCATGCTCTTCATCGTTGAACTTTACTCCCAGCAACATAAACACACACAGGAAGATACCCCACCCAAGCTCCTACCCCTCTTTCATCCATACCAACCATTTCCATATAATAACCACCAATCCTACAAAGCCTTCCACCCAATCAGCTCACCCACACAGAATAACCCAAAGAAACACCCTGTCTCCAGTCCTTAAAAATTGGAAACAAGTGTTTCCTTCTCCTAACTTTTCTTTTGTTTTTGCAGGTATAACATTAGAAACCACTTGGTTGGGTCAATTGGTGCAAACTTAGTGTGTGGTATTAGAATTTACAATGCTCAACCTATTGAGTGGGTGCCAATTGATCCATCTCCACATCCTAATTCCCTCGGATAAATTCCAATGTCCCAACTTGCACAGATATCAGAAGGCACAACAGACAAAATGTCAAGGAAATGTTAATCCTACTCCTAGGGGTTCAAACCTAGCCTTTTCATGGGATCACCCTCCAGTACCTGTAAGATCGATGGATACAGAGCAGTGCGCACTCTCTTCTGTCAAACATAACAGGCAGACACTTCAAATTCTTCCCTTTGACTCTTTGCTTAATGTCCTCAACACTACCTCTTGCCTTGATAGCAAAGCAGAATTGAAGACAGCCTATCATTTTTGTATAGTTTCACTAGGACTATCTACTTATGCATTAGTTTGAGTTTTTGTTGTATATGGAAGTGGATCTTCCAATCCTACCTAACAACATTAGGACTTCTTATGCTTGTTTGTATAGTTGACTTAGGAATACTCCAATTTGTATACCTAAGTAACTATCTCTATTGTGGAGGACTTAGAGGTCCCATCAGAGGTCTAACCCACCATAGTACTCAGGATCCAGTTGGACATTAATTGGATAGCCAATTGTTTCTTTCATTATGGAGGTCAGGTCCATGTCCCCCTCTTTTGTTGTATTTAAAATTCTAGTTATATGAAAATTAACCCTAGGCACAATGCCTAGTGGTTTATGCATTGAGCAGGGAGATACCTGAGACCACAAATACAATGGCTGAAGCAGTCGCAATTCTAGAGGAATTGAAGGTTTGTGATGATCACAATTTTCGTAATGTTTGCCTCCAAACAGATTCCATGCTACTGAAAAAGGTCATTGAACGAGAATGGAAGCCAACATGGTGTATCGTAGATCAGGTGGAGGATATCTGGCGACTCTTGACAATGGGTAATTACAAGGTGTCTCATGTATTTAGGGAGGGTAATAGACTGGCTGATTACATTGCTAACTATGCCCTAGATGTGGGGAGGTAGAATGCCATGGTTTTTGGAACTTGGATGTGCAAGGGAGAAGAATAGTAAACGAAGATAAGCTGCAATGGCCGTACTTAAGGGTGAAAGTAGCAAGAAATTGAAGAGTAAGGAGGCCAGGTGGAGTAGGGTTAAGGAGATGTTACATGAGCATCATGTACAAGTCCTTAGGGAGGAGTACATGGTGATGATTTTATACACTAACATTGTTTTCTTTTTTGCAGGAAATGTTACTGTATCCATACCATGTCACCAACTACGACCTTTAAGGGTTGTATTAGTACTATGTACTCATTCCCTAGAGGAAGGAATAGTGACATGCACAAGTATGGAAAGTACAAGATGGAAGAGGTCAAGGGTGACTGATACGAAAATGATAGTTGGTTGTGCTATATGGAAATAATAGAGGCATTATGGGACTGGATCTTCAAGTAGCACAACCTATTAACACAAGGACTGTCACCCAGGACTAGGGACTTCAAGAGATCAAATGAGAAAACACGCGTAATTGGAGGCAAAAAATTCAATACAGGAATGGCAACAACCAGCATCTCTCACCTGGCTGGGTAATACGGGATCACATAATGCAAAAAGGGGTAACACCCTAGGAGGCCAGGCCATCACACTCAATCAAGAAGGCTCCCAAGCAAGGATCATTCGAAATTCTCAATGGAAGACACCCAAATTTGGAAACTGTCTTGGGTTCTTCATCTTCCAACTTCGGATGATAGCATTATTAACACTAGGGTGATTAGGACAACAACATGGGTCACAAAGCACATGGAAAGAAGGTCAAATTGGAGCAGCAAGCATTTATATGGGAAAATACACATTTAAACGAACCAAATTATGGATTTTCAAAGAGGAACATTGGTGTTATACATGGAGCATTGGTGTTACAGGTTTAAATTGTACCCATGCACTAGGTGGAAGTCAGGAAAGATGAGATGGTGGGCAATGCAACTAAACAACGATCAAGGCAGGCACAAGAAGCATGCGGAACATTACTGTGTTTTATTAGACTAGTGTTTAAATTTAGCTCGTCTAGTAGTTCAAATTGTGATACCAATATTTGGCTAAATTCCAACATTGGTAATAGGATTTATGTATTAGTATTCACATCTTATCATCTCACACCCCGTGAGATCTCATGATACTTTGTTTTATGTTAGTTATTATATAAAAACTAACCCTAGGCACTCTGCCTAGTGGATTGCAAAAAAAAAACCTAAAACCAAAAAATGCTCTCTAGCTTAGCTCTCTCTGGCGATTTTTCTTTGAGATTTTGGTAGCCATGGCTGCTGTGATCTCTCCCCAGCCTTTAGTTGTGGGAGAGATGAACCAAAATACTACTGAATCTCTAACAAACTCCAAGACAAAACAGTCTTACGCAACACAGCTTCAACAAAAACAATCTGCCACAGTCGAATTGTTTCCTGTTGCAATCATGCATGGAGAACCAACAATCGAATTCACCATGAATGAGGTTAATGAATTCTCAAGAGAAGAAGGACTGCATCAGGCAGTCGTGGTGAAGTTCTCATACGGAAACCCAGAATTACAAGAGATTAGAAAAAAATTTCCAGCACAGTTCGAAATTCAAAGTCGATGTAATATTGGATATATGGAGTATCGACATCTGCTGGTTCGTTTTGACCTATATAATGATTGTGTTAAATTTTATTCAAGGTCGACTGGATATATGAAATCAAAAGGTGATGACTTCTTCTTTAGAACGTTCCCATGGACGGTAGGATTCAATCCGAATGAGGAAACGTCCATGGCAGTCATGTGGATCTCCTTCCCAGGTTTGCCTCCTAATTTCTTTGCTAAGAGGTCGTTGTTATCTATCGCATCTGCTGTGGGTAAAGCACTTGCTGTGGATAAGGCAACACAAGAAAGAACTAGACCTAGTGCCGCTAGAGTTAAGGTCATACTTGATCTTATGGATAAACATCCTAAAAAAGTTAAAATTCTTATGACGGACAAAGTTACAGGAAAATCCATCGTCCATGATCAAGAAGTTGTATATGACAATCTTCCAAGTTATTGCACGTATTGCAAGCATCAAGGGCACGAGGAAAATTTTTGTCGAGTAATGAAGAGACAAGTTGAAGAGGAGGTTATTTCAAAAGATACGTTAGATGAGAGTATGATGCCCAGTAATGAGGTTAACATGGTTGAACAGCTTCAAGGAGATGCTAGGGACTATTTAAATGCTAAAAGAATTGTACATATTGGTAGAGAAGTAACAGAAAAAGATGGGAAGAAGTTAGATGAAGCAGCAAAAGAATACATGGTTGAGCAGCAGATAGTGCCAAGCGAAGAAGGAAAACATATTGCTAATGTTCCTATTAATGCTACTGTGAATGAGTGTATAATTGATAAGGGTCCACCTAAACCTACTCGAGATATTCCTGCTAAAGCAGCCTTAGCGATGATTCTCAACGCAGTAAATCCAACTGTGCATGCTTATGACAATTTGCAATCTATTAAGGATACAACTGTTCATTCATCTGTTGCAGGTTTAAAGGAGACTGTTGATCGAGCTGGTGCAGCTTTGCAAATTGGGAAGGTTAATGATAGTAGCGCATCTGACGATAGAAGAGTCTCAATAGGTACAAAGGTTGTCAATGTAGAGGCTAAAATGTCAACTGCTCAAGCTGTAAGTGAACATGGTAAGCTGTAAGTGAACAGTTTGCTAAGGACCATACTTTAGACGTTAAATTGACTTGGTAAAAGAGAGTAGATATGAAAGTTAACATTGGTAAATCAGTTGGTGAAGGTAAGGGAAATAATACAAATACAAAAGAGGGGGTTTGGAACGTGGTTTCAGCAAGAAAATCACCTTCAAAACAGGTGGTGTCACACAGTCAAAATGTAGAAATTGTTCGACCAAATGCTTCTAAATTTGTGATCAGTCCAAATAATTTCAATGTTCTTGCTGTTGTTGAGGATCTTGAAGGTGATATAACAGGTTTTGGATATAATGTAATCTCCAAAAAATTAGTCCCAATGACCAGTAGTGAAAAAGGAGACTAAGGCAGTGTTGATTTTGCGCAGAAATTGGGTGTTCGACGAAGTGACTCTAAGAATAAATTGGGAACTGAACTAACGGGCATCCAAGCTCATAGTTCCAATGCACCTGTGTTGCATTTCTCCAATCCTCAGATTGAACAAATCATCAAAGATGCCCAGAAAGAAATTATGATGAAGCCTGCTATAGTTAAACAACCTTTGGTTGCTCTGAACACATCTGTATTTGAGGTCCCTTCACAATCATTGGAGTCTTGTGGGGAATTTGAAGCTGACTCTGGGCAGTTTATGCTCTCTACTGGGAATAACAACGATGTTATCCAAACTAACGTGAGAGGGATGGATATTAAATATAGGCTTTGGGATGACCAACGTGAAGAGGATGATGCTGACGACTGGGGAGATGGTTTTGATGGGTACTCGTCCGAAGAAGCAGATCATGAGACTATTTTTGACAGTGCAGGTGAAGATCTTGAAGCTCCAGCAATTAAAAAATAATGGGGCAACAGCAGTGAGTCCCAAGAACAATTTAAACATCCATGCGCCAGTATTTATCCCTAGAAACTCACCTACAGGAAGATTGAATCAAACTGCAGCAACTCCTACAAATCAGGTTGGTCCAGTTGCTATTCTCACTGGTGAAGGAAAGACAATAACGTTAAGAGTTGGGCAGCAGCTAAGTGATCCAACCAGTGCACGTATGGAGGCAGTGCAGCAGCAATTAAGTACAAAAAATACAGAATGTGTAAATGATAGTCGAGCAGCAACAGTAACAGCAAAAACTGGGCAGCAGCAAATTGTGACAACCACTCCAAGTATTTCACTAGAGGAGAGGCAACTCTTGGATGCACTGGTAAGTCCAACTCCTGTTAAATCTACAAATATTACTACTTTAAGCTCTGGTCGAGTGAGTAAGAGTAGGGACAAAGTGCAAGGTATAACACAACAACGAAACAAGGTAGCGTTGGTTAGTAAACAGGATGGAAATGCTTTGGTAACTCAAGAACTTCCTCAAGACTTGCCAAAACCAGTGATTTTGGGCAGAGATACATATGAAAAGGGAGAGGAAGAAGACAATTTAAATCAATGCCAGGTAGAGGCAGCAAGAAAAGGGGATCTATCACCTATGCATAGCGGCAAAAGAAAAAAGACACATAAGAGAGAAAAAAAGTTGGGATGGTAGGATGAGTGAAGATGCAAACGTAACGCGACTCCCAATGAGAGTTTCCAAACAAAAGAAGGTTTTTCCAACTACGTCAACAAAGTCCAATCGTTCAAAGAATAAATCATGAAGTTTGAAGATATTTTGAAGAAGGTTGAGGAGGAAGACAAACGAATACAAGTTGAAGACTACACAAAATTAGAGAAGACTGAGCATCATTGTTATTTCTACATATGTTTATTCTACCATCACATTAGCATAATTTTATGTAATGTCATCACAGAGTATGTTATAAACTCTGTGATGATCATACAGTACCTAGTTCTAGCTAGTTCTTTCTTTTTACACGCATGTTAGTAGGTGAGGCTATTTTATGCCTCGATAGGATTAGTAAGGTAAGGTTTAACCCAATAGTGTATGCCCAGGCCATATGCCTTTTGGAAAATACCCAAGCGGCTATGAGATTATATGCCCTTGTGAGACTTTGCCGGAAGCTACACCATGATCCTCTACATGAGGCTTCCATATAGGCCATTGTGAGGCATAGAGGAGTGATTATATAGCCAAGGCATAGAGGCAACACTATTGGTGCTATTGTCCCCCTTATTTGTACTACTCCTATGTGGTTCTTTTTGCTTTTTATTATTAACAAAACTAGCCCTAGGCTCCTAGCCTAGTGGATTTGCCCCAAAAAAAAACCCTAAACCCCATAGTTTCAAAAAAAAAATTACTAAACCCTAAACCCACGAGACAAAAAAGGGCAATACCCTGATAGAACAAGATAACACCCATTCACAGGAAGGCCCCAACAAAGGATTACATGTTCATTGGAGGTTACACAAACATGGAATCAAGGATGGTGTATCGTAACACTGTCCTTGGTTCTCCTTCAGTTATGGTTCTTTGGACTATGGACTCTTGGGATTATAGGATTCACATGGCATGATAGACACATTGTACAAGCAGTACAAGCAGGACAAGAAAAGAAAAAATGCATAACAGAGGGAAACAAGAACATAAAATGCAGGGAGAAGCATCTGAGCTTTACGTGGAACACTGTTGCATTAGAGAATATCATAGATTCATTATACAATCATTGAGGTCGAGCTTTGATTTCATGTATGATGAGCTGTTGGTTAGACAACTCTACGCATATACAAATAGTATATGGAAAATAATGGTGTAGTTGGATATTTTTTAAGTTTGGTTCACTTTAAGAGTAGATTCAATGTTGATACCAAAATTGGTCTCAATAGATCCAAGATTGGTAATAGGATGAATGTAATAGTAACCAGATCTTATCATCTCACTCTATGTGAGATAACATTGTTATTTGTTACCTGCTTCATTAGATATAAAATAGCTACTAGGCACATAGCCTAGTAGTATAATTTGTTAAAAAAAAACCCTAAACCCACGCTAGAGAAAAAACGCTATGTTCTCTCTCCTAGTTTTAGGCGATAGCTGGGTGATTTCTTCTCCATGGCTGCCATGGCCAATTTGGCCGGCGGCCAATCGTCTTCTACGACTGGGCAGCCCCCCCCCCCCCCCCCCNCTCTAAAATCCTTAAACCAAAAACTATAAACACTGCCATGCAACAAACAGCGAACACTGTCGAGCCAATTCAGTTGCGATGTGCAACTATGCTTAATGGGCAGCCTTTTGTTAAATTTACGGAAGCGGAGGTTGAACGTATGAATATCATTGAAGGATTGCAATATGCTGTAGTTTGTAAATTTTCGTATGGATGGCCCGAGCTTAATGAACTACGTCGAATTATTCCTATTTAATGTGGAATTAAAGGCAAGTGCAATATTGGTTACCTTCGTGATAGGCATGCATTAATATGAATGACATTATGGCAAGACTTCATTGATTTTACGTCGAAAAGCGTCTACTGTGTAAAAGACAAGTTTGGGAGTGAATTCCAGTTACGAACTTTAGTTTATGATCATAAATTTAAAGTTGGAGAAGAGACGCCAAAGGTAATGGCATGGATTTCCTTTCCGAACCTACTGCCTACCTTTTTCGTGAAAGAGAGCCTATTCGCACTGGCTTCAGCTGTTGGTAAGCCCCTTCATCTCGATATGGCAACAATAAATAAGACTAGGCCAAGTTGCGCGCGTGTTAAAGTGTTGGTTGATTTATTAACGGACTTGCCTAAGAAGGTGCGGATGGATATTGAGAATGAATTAACAGATGAAGTAAGAACTGAGTGGATAAATATCAAATACTTGCCCAAGTATTGTAAGGAGTGCAAATTGCATTATTTGTTTTTCTTAGTTTTTTACTAGTCTGATGTATTTTAGTTTGCGTACTAGCTCTGATACCAATTTGGGGTGGGGTCGTTTTCTTAATAATCATTTAAATGATTTTTCATAATATTCTTTCTGTAGCGGAATTAATCTGAGTATTTCTTTTACGCTTTCTAATATATATTCTATGTATTCTATATCTTTGGTTCTTTGATATTCTTCTATATTGGTTTTTATTAAGTTTGATAGTAAATTTATACTGTCGGTAGTCTGCTGCCAATATTGTAGGTATATATGATTCATTATTGTTCTTAATATAAATCTAACTCATATAGGTATATGTTTATATGATCTGATATATTTAATTCTGTCCAATTTTGATTCATTATTTCTATTATTTCAAAATTAGCTATTTTTTTATAGAATATCCTTTTTGTATCATTATCAATATTTTTTAGAATATGTAAGATGAGTATATTATAACTAAGGTCATCATCTAATAAATATGTATTCATTTTGTCATATGTTTTGCTAAACATATTCCCTTTAATCTCTATGCCTATTATCCTTATTCATCATAGCATAATAAATTTTTTTTATTCATCTTTTCTGGTCACTACCATGCTTTTCTCCTTCAATCAGTTACCCTATCAGCGCCTCAACTTTGTTTACTCCCCTAAACGGCTTCCTTGCCTACTGGTTTCAACCTTAGGATGGCATAGTCTGGGCTTACCTACTCTCAGCATATTTTCAAACTTTCTCAAGATGAATTTTATAACAGTACTATAGCATGATGAATAATTATAATTTGCAAGAGATTATAAGGAATATCGTTATTTAGCTATTCATAATTATAAAATGACATACCTGTTCTTGTTGATTTTTGGTATTTCCTTTTTGTTTATCCATAGATTTCTTGATTTTATATAATAGGTAAGAGAGAGAGAATAGAGAGAGTTGTCGATGAATTGCTGATGCCCCTTATTCTATTTTCATCCGCTATTTATAAGATACAAAAATGACTCTTACTATTCATGAACGACCTTTATAGTTCATGATTAAGACTTAAAGTAAAATGACTCTTACTATTCATGAACGACCTTTATTGTTCATGATTATGACTCGTACTATTTATTTTACGACTTTTTACAAAAACTTTTACTATTCCTACTTTTCGTACTATTTACTTTACGACTTTTACAATAAAACAAAAAACTTTACATTATTTTTTCTTTTGTTGATCATCTGTCTGCCATAGCTGTCTGCTGTCTTTGTCTTCTTTTGTTTTTGTGTTGGTATAGAGAATATATACCCAGATTAGCAGAAAACATAAAACCTTTGCAGAAAAAACTAAAAACGGATGTAGAATACCATTTTGATGAAAAAGATACAGAACAAATAAAAAAAAAGGTCAAAATATTATGCAAAAAATTACCAAAATTATATTTTCCAGATGAAAATAAAAAATTTACCTACATAGTAGAAACAGATTCAAGTAATCATAGCTATGGGGGAGTTCTTAAATATAAATATGATAAAGAAAAAATAAAACATCACTGCAGGTACTATTCAGGATCTTATACGGAACCACAATCAAAATGGGAGATGATGCGTGGCTAGAATTCATGATTTTTAGCATTATATACCTTGCATTTTAGGTGTTTTAAT
>MDKI01097382.1:0-14080 GCA_005239505.1 Nicotiana paniculata
ACCTTGCAAAATCCAAATTGCAAGTTGATAACAAACGCACATATGACCATACAATAGATGCATCTATTAAATCATATAATAGTAACAGTCCACATGGCAGGTGACCGGGCCCATATATATATCACCTTCTATTCGTTCCAGAAATCAAAGGATTCAATCCCAACCTTAACTGGTATATCATGAGAATAATCAACATAAGAGAATTCTTGAAGAACCTTCTATTTCTTCAATATATGCCAATGTGAATTCTCAATTATTTTTTGCATCATAATTGAACCGGAATGGCCAACCGGTCATTCCAACTAATATTTGTTTCAGTAAATATTTAATTTACTATGACATGTGATTCCATCATCATGCTTATACATCTCTAGTACAAATGAAAGAAAAGCCGGGTAACTTTTCATATTTACCCGATATGACTATTGTAATATGAAGTTATTCAATCTTCTTTTCATTTATAGTCTCAATATGCCAACCACTTGGGCTAATACATTTGAAACTCAAGAAGTTTCTTTTGAGGCTTACTACAATATTAATGTCAAGAATAATTTCATTAATCCGGGTAGTAACAAACTCGCTCTTCCGGAGCTCTTAATTGATTTGGTACTACAAGATCTTTTATCACACCATCCATATGGTAAATATCTCCTTCACGGAGAAATCATATCATAATAATTGTCACAGTCGAAGTCATCATAAGCAAAACCATTCTTGCTTTAAATTTGTCTTTAATAACCTTTTATAAGGCATGCCATAATATTTTTTTGGCGTGCCACAAAAATGTCACTAATGACATATTCATGTAACCACATTATAATATTCATTATCTTTATTTTTCTCAAACCTACCTTAAAGGTGAGTTGTGGTATTTATATAACCATGCATAAGCACATTCTTATGCATATTTTTCATCACATATATATCTTCACATTCACTTTCAGGAATGAGCATGCATTTACAATGCTTATCACAAGTCGTATTCTTTCAAAAAATGGACTAAAATCGTCTGAGTGTGCCTCATATTTCCAGACCATATTGATATATAATTCTTTCACCTTTCAAGGATTATTTTGAGAACCCTAACTGTTCTCCTTTTTACATTTACCATAATGAAGACTATATTATTTTGGTCTTTGGTACACCCACGTTCATTGGTCAACCGCTTGTCTTCATTTAGACTTATTATGCACCGTTATAACATTCACTTCAAGAATGGAGCAAATCAAGGGGGACAAACTCCATGCTATTTTCATGAAAAATACATTCATTAGTCATCATTATACAATCAATATGGTGTATTGGGACTCAAACTCAATGCCTTACCCATATAAAGACATGTTATGTCATAATGAGTTGGGACTTAAACCAACTCTTATCATCATTGTGCACCACAAATCAAACCAAATGCCTTATTATCATACAATGGCATAATAAGCCAAGTGGACTCGCCGTTGAGCCTATCATGATATACTACTTTCTATAATCAATTATTTTTTTTCCCGAACTTTAATGAAAGTTCACATTGATCTTTTTCACGAACAACTACATGATCAAATATAAAGAGAATAAAACTATCTTAGCAATACAAAATTTATTTTGACCACAACATAAATTTAAATTCTTATTATTTTTATAAGATTAGAAACTTTCTCAATAGTTAACAGTTCCATAATCTTGGCTTACAAATTGTCGGAGAAGTATATATGGGAGATGATGTCAAAGCATCGGAATATGCTCTTGTTTGCAACTCGAAAGCATAGGTACTCCATATATATACATCTGCACAAATAAAACTAAATTGCTAAGTAACACAAATTAGACCAAGTCTTAAATACTAAAGTAAGTTAATTGTAAAATTCATGAAAATTGAAAAACGATATTCCCTGTATAATAGAAACAAAAATATTGATATGGCATACGAGATGCCTAGATTTTCATAGGCTCAACCAAATTGATCCAAGGTTGTTGCTCTCATGGAAGACTTTCATCTCTTATAGAAAATATAAAAAGAATATAGCAATTCGTGCTGATAACATGTCAAGAAACTAAGCTCAAAGCAATAACATAAAACAAGAAAATAGACAAAAGATGTAAAGAGCAAGAGAAGAGAGATTATTATTTCTTCGATGTATTCAAGTGTATACAATGTGATGCCCAAACCCTCTATTTATAGGATGATATAGGTAATACAAAGGGATGCCATGAACATTGTATTAACTATTGAGATCATGGAGGAAGATCATGGAGGAGGTTATGGAGGTGTGAGAGTTACAACAATAATAGTAAAAAATAGTGGGAATAATAAAAAAGAATTGTGAAAGTAACTTCTTTATGAGTTATAGACATCCATCGTAGAATATTATATATTTCATAACATAAAGAATGATTTTAGCATATGGAGTACAGAGTGATGTTGATAATAGCAATTCAAACTTGATACCTAGCTAGTTAGTCTCTATGCATAAATCTTCCCTAATAATTAACTTATTGTATTGTTCACTACCCTCTATACGAAGCTATATCCCATTTGATACTTCATGTGTACTAAAAGATTTAACTTAAATGTTACACACCCTAAAAGAAAAAGAATTATATTACGTTTATATAGAACTTAAGTCAAAGAGTCTTAGAATTAATGGCAAATTCATGCATATCAAGCGTTACACTACCTAATTTAAGCAACAATATAATTAATGTCCTCAAGTTCATGCATAATCAACAATGGATAACAACTATAAAACTTATTGTCATATAAAAACAGTAGTACTTAGTTTCAGACAAATAATTAGGCCATACAAAAATCAACTACAAATCTCCTTTTTTTTCTTTTTTTTTTAAATCTTTCTGTTTTGCAGAAGACGATAGTAGCTCTCAAGAGGCTTCTGATTTATTTCAACAAAAAGAAACTCTACTTTTATCTAACAGAAGTATTATGGCGCATTTTCCAACAAATAGCTTCCAGTTCTAATTTCGTATTCTAGCTACAAACCTCCAAGTTGAAGCTACACTTTTAGACAATTGCTCAGAATGTCTTTTACAATATTAAATGTTTTTTTTTTGTCACCCTTTTTTCTTTAAATTTTCTTGACCTCTACTCAAGCAATAGCTTGTTAATTGTGGAAAACTTCTAAGAAATATTTATACATTATAATAAATATTTATATGTACAAAATATTTTTAAAAAATTATATGAATGTATTCGGTATGACTTTTTCTTTTAGTTAAAATCAAATACCAATTATGATCGAATTTTATTTTTCAATACCAAATCACATCGGGTTTTTTTTCCCGGTTTGACTCGAATTATCGGTTTGGCGCGATTTATCAATTTTTTTTGTACACCCCTAAAAGAAATTATTGCAATTCACTAATTTAAATTATATACGTAATGCTTAAAAAAGATAAATATTCAAAATTGACTAAGGAAATAGCATTAATAAAAAAGGGAGTATGATTAAACCTTTATGTATCAAAATTTAAAACAGTTTTTTTTGTTCAGAAAAAGAGTAGAAAAGACAAGTAATGAAGAAAATTGGTTGGGTGCAGGAATAAAAGCAGCTGACAGCTTTGATGAAAGCAGAGTGCAATAATAAAAAGCGCCATCCCATTGATTAAGAAAACACCAATCGCTATGTATAACTAAGATACAATCCCATAGATAATCAATCCCATAATATATAATCAGTCAACCAAAAGGTTGTAATTCCAGGATCAATGGGATACTAAAGAAACCTATAATCCCAATTCAAGAAAACAGCCAAAGCCTGTAATCTAATACCAGCCATTAGTACCAAACAAAAACAAAAAAGAAATACCAATAGTTCCTCAAACCAAATCATAGAAAACGACATAATCTCCAATATCCAGCAAATGAAAAATGCAATTTCCACTTCAGAAAACAGAATTGTCACTGCAAAACAGCCCTTCTGAAAGTTGTCAATGACTGCATCGGATCATGCCAAATCGTCAGGAAAGTTTGCTATTCCAGGAAACGGGACACTTGGTTTCACCTGCGTATGTTGGTTTAAAGTTAAATAAACAAGAGATTAGTCTGTTATGTAGCAGGAAAAATTATTTTGTCCGCGCTTCAGGGGTGTGACGTAGACAACCTACTTTAATGCAAGTATTAGTGATTATTTATACACCTCGAACCGTGACCTATAGGTCATACGAAAACAACTTTACTATTGCTCAAACGCATATAAAATATAAATCAATAGTAGCTTTCTGACATACGCAAAGTTAGGTAGAAAGCACTAACCTGATCATCAGAGTAAACTGGACCAAACTCAGTGCCTTGTTCATTAGGTAGGTTGGTGGTAGGAGGTCCAAGATTCCGAAACAGATAATCTACATCATTGAAATCGAAATACTGATCACAATTTTGTCCCTCATTTGAATCAGTTCCTTCAGAATCACTCACATTTGATGGGGCCACAAAATTGCTGGGCTCTGTCATGTTGGGATGACCATATTGTTGCTGGAAATTAGCATTTGCTGCTGCTGCAAAGCCCAACCCATTCATTACCATATTTCCATTCATATCTGAAATCATTGGGCCACCTGAGTATTCCAAATGGGCTGCATTGACATTCATGTTGTAACCATTTTGAGCATGCTGATCCGGCCCATTATTAATCGTAAACCTAGGCCTGTAATTAGTGCCCCCAATTATTGGGCCTTGTCCTTGGCCCATCATTCCACCAAAAGGCCCATGCTATTGCTGTTGCACAAAACCACAAGCATTATTTTGGTTAAACTTTGGGTTATTAAATGGGCTGCCAATGCTAAGGTATTGGGGTTCAACATAAGGAAGTTGTGGGAAATAGACCCGTTCCTGTTGTGTAATGACCCGATCGGTCGTTTTGAAGATTTCAGCTCTGTTCGGTGGCATAAGGTCCTGAACAACTTCACATTGTATATATCGACCTGCGTGGGTCGTTAGATTCAGTTACCGGATAATCCGGAGTCGAATTGAAAAGAAAATTCGTATTTCGGAAGCCTTAAGTTGGAAGAATCAACTAAGATTGGAATTTTGGGTAAACGACCTCCGAATCAGGATTTGAAAGTTCCAGTAGGTTCGTATAATGATTTCAGACTTGGGCGTATGTTCGGATCGGTATTTGGATAACCCGGGAGCGTTTCGGCGTATAACATGAAAGATAGCATTTTAGAAGAATTTCATAAATCTGGGTTGAAAGGCATTTCAGTGATATAGATATCCGTTTGGGATTCGGAGCTTGGGAATAGCTCAGTATGGTAATTCTAGAGTTGGGAGCGCGATCAGAATTTAATTCGGATGTTCGTAGATTATTTTGAAGTTATTTGGCTAAAGATAGAAATTTGAAGGTTTTTGAGGAATACGACCGGAAGTGGAAATTTTGATATCGGGGTCGGAATGCGATTCCGGAAGTTGGAGCAGGCCCGTAATGTTGAATGTGACGTGTGTACAAAATTTGAGGTCAATCGGACGTGATTTGATAGGTTTCAGCATCAAATATAAAAGTTTAAAGTTCATAAAGCTTGAATAGGAGTGTGATTCGTATTTTTAGCGTTGTTTGATGTGATTTAAGGCCTCGACTAAGTCCGTGATATGTTTTGAGACTTGTTGGCACATTCAGGCGAGGTCCCGAGGGGCTCGGGTGAGTTTCAGGGTGATTTTGGACAATTTCTAGGCCATTTATAGCTGCTGATTTTTGGCTACAGCAGTGTGCTAAGCGATCGCGGGGAATTGGTCGCGATCGCGATGAGTAAAATGAGAGAAATGGGCCAGTGAATCGCGATCGCGGAAGGCCTTTCGCGATCGCGTAGAGGAAATGTTCTGCTGCACTGACTCGACTTTGGAAGCTTGTATCTTAAAATATATAAGGAATTTGGAGATGGTCCAGAAATGAAAGTTGTATCCCTTTGAATCTAGTTTTCAGAAAAGCAAACCATTTGGAATTTAGAGTTGTGTACAAAGAGTTATGATTGATACACTACAGCATATCCGGAAAGTGTTTGAAAATCGCATTGTGTTGCATAGGACTGACTTTAGTAACTTATATCTCAAAATCATAAGGAATTGGGAGATGGGAAAAGAATTAGAGTTGTTGCCCTTGGTTTCTAGTTTTCAAAAAGTCAAACCATTTGCAATTTGGAGTTTTGTACAAAATATTACATCCATTATACTAGAGGTTGTTCGGAGGAGCTGGGCATTTGTTCTTCGCGATCGCGAAGAGAAAATTTTAGGCTGAAAATTTTTGTACTTCGCGATCGCGAAGCATTTTCCGCGATCGCGATGAGTAAAGACTTGGGCAGAAGTTATATAACAAGGGTTAAGCCATTTTTAACACATTTTGACTTCTATAGCTCGATTTTTGGCGATTCTTTGGGGTGTTTTTCACACAAATCGAATGAGTAAATGTTCTTCCAATAGAATTAATTATATTTCATGAATTAGTTCTAGTTTTTATAATTTAATTTGTGTTATTAGTTGAGGAAGAATGTGATTTTTGAAAGAAAATTTCTAAAATGAAAAATCATGATTTGAAGGACCAAATGGTATCGGAACTTGATAAATTTAGTATGGTTGAACTCGTATCGGAATGGTTAATCGGATTTTTGTAAATTTATCGAGTTCCGAGGTGCGGGCCCGGGGGTCGACTTTTGGGTCAATTTTTATAAATTTGTAAAGACTGAAACTTTATTATTCAGAATAGTTCCTTATACGTTTTATGTGTATTTTGAAGTCGTTTTAGTTGGTTTTGAGCCGTCCGGAGGTATTTTCGCCTGAGAAGTTCACTTTTAAGTACCGGGTTGTCATCTTTGAGGTAAGTATCTTGCCTAACCTTGTGTGGGGGAACTACCCCTTAGGATTTAGTCTTCCTTGTTGATTGTAGTCCGTGTATGCGAGGTGACGAGTTCGTACTCGGACTTATTTGCTAATAGATTGGCCTTTTAAGATTTGTAGGTTCTTATATTACCTGTGTATGAGTTGTAATTGTTACATTTGAATCCTTGGTTGTTAATAGAATTACTTGCTTTTGGATTCCTTCGTTGGTTATTTGAACTTAATTGACTTAACTGAATATTTTACCGTTCTTATCTTCATGCTATATTTGCTTCCTAAAATTTCCAAATTGACAATATTAGTGTTATCTAGCTTTATAGTTGTTTAGCCATAGTTAGAACATCCGTTCGTTGGTTTCAAGCATGCCGTGAGTCTTACCCTGTGATTTATATGATTTTTCCCTTATGTGTTACTTGGGGCTAGTTGATAAACATTTATGTTGTTAATGATTCCTTGATGTTGCCTATTTCTGGGCCTTTGTTAAGCTGGGTTTTATTCCATAAAGTTAATTGTTTAATCGAGATTGGTTATAGCTGTTTTACTTGCCGGGATGATGTTGTTTCATGGTTCTTATTGTTGATTTTCCTTGTCAAAGTATTGTTTATGTTATTTTAGCACGAGGGGATATTCCGTCCCATGTTTATGTTATTTTAGCACGAGAGGACATTCTGTGCCATGTTTATGCTATTTTAGCACGAGGGGACATTCCATGCCATGTTTATGTTATTTTAGCACGAGGGGACATTTCGTGCCATGTTTATGCTATTTTATCACGAGGGGACATTCCGTGCCATGTTTATCTTATTTTAGCAAGAGGGAACATTCCGTGCCATGTTTATGATATTTTAGCGCGAGGGGACATTCCGTGCCATGTTTATGTTATTTTAGCACGAGGGGACATTCCGTGCCATGTTTATGCTATTTTAGCACGAGGGGACATTCCGTGCCGTGTCTATGATATTTTAGCATGAGGGGACATTCCGTGCCATGTTTATGTTATTTTAGCACGAGGGGACATTCCGTGCCACGTTTATGTTATTTTAGCACGAGGGGACATTCCGTGCCATGTTTATGATATTTTATCACGAGGGGACATGCTGTGCCGTTTCTATTTATTTATTTTGCCGTGCACTTGTCCTTACATTATTATTTTTGTTGTTCCTATTTGATAATTACTGTACTTGCTTAAGAGTTAATATTCCGTTGTTTAATTTGGATATTCATGCTGATCGTTTACTGCATTCATTGATAAGCCTTGATGTTCCTCCTATTCTACATAGCGAATTCGGAGTTACGGACTGAGTTCCGATAGATTTATCTTGAGGAGATTGTGACGACGAGATTTTATTGAAAAGTATTACTGAAAAAGTAATGGTTTCGAATTGATTATATCTGAAGGACTTTTATTTCGAAGGTGTATTCGAAAAGCATTTGTCTTGCAGAAAATGATATTTGGAAGTTATTTATTGGGAATGTATATTTGGAAATTACCTATTTCGAAAGAAGCTACGTTCTAAGCATTTCTCTTTATTAAAGATACATATATATATATATATATATATACATTTAGATAAAATATGTTTCCAAAGGAGATCGTTTATACCGAAATGATTATATCTTCAAAGTTTTCAATATGAACTGCTGTTTAAGGATTTCCACACGTTTATTAATTTTAATGGGTGAGGATTGATGTGAACAAACAGACGCAAAGTTTAGTTATTGGTGATCTCTACTGTGTTGTGTTTTCTTCCGGTTTGGCTTGTTTTGCTGCCCACCTTTCTGTGTGTTTTCATGCTGTTCCGTTGGTTAATTTCTGTAATTTCCTTCCATATTATATTGTCATTGTTTTAAATTACGCCGTGAAGTCTTAGATAAAAGTAGTGTTCGGTTATGTTTCTACATTCATGCTAGTTTACTCTGCAGATCAGTGGTGTCTTCACTAGTCTTCGTCACTACTCCACCGAGGTTAGTCTTGATACTTACTGGGCACCGCTATGGTGTGCTCATACTACACTTCTGTGCATTTTTGTTGCACAAATACATGTATTGATTGTTAGTAGTTGCATGGACCATTGACGGGGAGACTCAAGGTAACCTGTTGCTGCGTTCACAGGATTCAGAGTCACCTTCTTACAAGTAGTATTCATACACTGTTGTATTTATTTCCAAACAGTTGTATTTAGAAGTTGTAGAAGATTTGTAGAGCTTATGACTTGTATTACCAGTTTTGGAAAAAATTGTAAATTCTGTCAAGATTCTATGTCAGGACTGTTAGCTTCCCTCTTATTAATGTTGTTATTCAGTAACTGTTAGTCTTACCTAGTCCCTAAGACTAGGTGCCATCACGATACCCAATTGAGGGAAATTTGGGTCGTGACAAGTTGGTAATAGAGCTCTAGATTCATAGGTGCTACGAGTCATAAGTGAGTTTAGTAGAGTCTTGCGAATCGGTACGGAGACGTCTATACTTATCTTCGAGAGGCTACGGAACTATTAGGAAAACTTCACTTCCTTCACTCCTATCGTGCGAGTTCATTGATCTTGAAGTTTTAAATTATCGTTCCATTCTCTCACCGATGGTGAGGAAGCAAATTGCGGTACCTGATGATGTTACCCGAGGCAAGTGCCGCAAGGGTCAGAGATAGAGGCCGATGAGGAACACGTGCCGCAGTTAAGATGCTTGTCAGAGCAGTCGTGGAGGAGCCGCCCGCAGTTCTAGTTGGGGGACATGTACTGGAGGTTCCTGTTGCTACCCCGGACTTCAGGAGGCCTGGTCATAGTTTTTAAGTATAATGGGTACATTGACTCAGGCAGGGTTGATTCTAGTGCATCGGTTGCTCTACAGATCAGGGGAGGAGTTCAGACTTCCACCGTTTACACTCTAGAGTAGTGAGATCATACTGGTCAGGGACCAGTTGTCATGACAACACGACATAGGGTTTCAGTTCAGTCGTGGTTAGGGTACCAGCATCGGAGGAATAATACCTTCGACTTGATAGGTACAAGAAGTACCACCCTCCTATCTTTCACAGGATTGGCGATAGATGATGAAGGGCTTCCTGGAGAAGTGTCACTATATTCTTCATACTTCGCGTATTGTGAAGACGAGCAAGATCGCTTTTGTCAAATCTCAGTTCGGAGTAGTGGGTTGATCAGTGGTGGCATCATATGAATTGGGGTAACCGAGCCGAGTTAGCTTCACTAGCTTGGATTCAGTTTTCGGATATGTTTTGAGGGAGGTTGCACCTCAGTTCCTTCGGGAAGTTCGGCGCACGGAGTTCGAGCAGTTGCGTCAGGGTGCTATGTCACTATTGGAATATGCCGTTAGATTCTGTGAGTTGGAAAGATATACACTTCGCTTGGTTGCTTCAGTTAGGAGATGAGTTCGTAGAGTCATTGAGAGATTCAGGCATGATATTCGGTTCAGTGGGACTCGAGAGTTAGAGTAGGATGCCTTGTTTCAGCAGGTAGTAGGGATCGCTCGCCAGTTAGGGAGCATGTGGGACCGGGAGCGAAAGGGGAGACTAGATCAGGGAGATAATTCAGGGAGGCAAGGAGGCCTCGTAGACTGGAGGAATTTACTGGTCCTTATTATGGAGGCAAGGCACGACACGATAGAGGTTTTGTGGGTCAACCAGTTCAGTTTGCATTGCCAGCTTCGCATGGGGTTCCAGGTATTCACGGGTCTTAGAGGATTCGTATGGTATGTTTTCCACAGCCATGTCGGCAGAGAGGTTATTTTTAGTGTGGAGATATTAGCCACATGGTGAGGGATTGTTCCAGGATTCAGGCAGGTGTGTAATAGCAGGGTATTCGCGTGAGTAGAGGGCGCCCAAGAAGGGGAGGCCCGACCCGTTATTACATTTCTTATAGTAGGCTGGAGACCATTAGGTCAGATGTTATCACACAGGTATGCTTTGATGTGTTACATAGGGGAACCAATTGTATCTCATAATACATATGCTGGTTGGGACGAGTTCCCTTATTTGTTGTTTCATTTATGAGTGAGTTTCACGTTTTGCACTCTATTTTCGTGTGTGCTCCTGATGAGAGATTTTATGAGTAGTAGCCCGTGTCTATTGTTGTTTTATTCATCCTTGCTAGTGGTGAAATTGGAAGTGAGTCCTTGTTGTTCTTTGCGGTAAGATTTATGAGATTTTCCTAAGTATTTTGTTTGTGAGTTGTGATTTGATACTCCATCGAGATGTGAGTTCAGTTAGCATTATGATTTTATCAGCTGAGATGGTTAGTGGAGGAATTTCAATTGGTATGATATATTTTCGGTATGTTATTCAGAGTTGAGGGCGAGGTCCTCATGATAATTGTGATTCGATATATTTAGACCGGGCTGAGTACCGCGGTGGGAATTTTATCAGTTGGAATCCTTGTGATTTGTTCATATGTTTTGCTTCTTCCTTGTTATATTACTGTTGGTAAGTCAGTATTGATAGAGATTTATGCCTATGGGCTTGTTTGATAGTTCCTTTATATGTTTCTATATTCATATTCAGTCGTTCTCGTTATGTTATCCATTAGTTTTAGCTTGCGAGATATGTGCCTGGTGGTGTTAGTTGTGGCTTGGTGATTCAGGTGTTTAATAATGTAGTGTTCGTGTTTACTGCATCATTATGGGGTTTGGAACAGAGTCCGTTCAGATGTGGGGCTAATTTCCAATGTTGAGTTGATGTCGGGCAACTATTGTGATCAAAAGTGTTATTTAAGCATATGTGTGATGTGCTATGTTGTGTGGTCGTGCCTTATGGGTGTAGTCATGAGTTGATGCAGCTGGTTGAGGCTAACCCGAATATGTATTTAGAATCAGGTCTTTTGTAAATGAGTAGAAGATGAGAAGTAGAGGTATGAGGCTTATCGATGGTGATGGAAAGGCTATATTGCAGTTGTGATTGTGTCATCAGGCTTATGTAAGTTGGAGTGATGTGGGATCGCCCGCAAGTGTGTGTTGGAGGTGTGCAATCAATGATTGGATGAGTTCAAAGTGAATCTTGGCACGTTCGAGGACGAACGTTTGTTTAAGAGGGGGAGAATGTAATGACCCGACCAGTCGTTTTGAGGATTTCAGCTCTGTTCGGTGGAATAAGGTCATGAAAAACTTCACATTGTATATATCGACCTGCGTGGGTGGTTAGATTCAGTTACCGGATAATCCGGAGTCGAATTGGAAAGAAAATTCTTATTTCGCAAGCCTTAAGTTGGAAGAATCAACTAAGATTGGAATTTTGGGTAAACGACCTCCGAATCAGGATTTGAAGGTTCCAAGAGGTTCGTATGATGATTTCAGACTTGGGCGTATGTTCCGACCGGGATTTGGATAACCCGGGAGCGTTTCAACGTGTATTATGGAAGATATCATTTTAGAAGAATTTCATAAATCTGGGTTGAAAGGCATTTTAGTGATATAGATGTCCGTTTGGGATTTCGAGCCTGGGAATAGCTCCTTATGGTAATTTTGGAGTTGGGAGCACGATCGGAATTGAATTCAGATGTCCGTAGGTTATTTTGAAATCATTTGGATAAAGATAGAAATTTGAAGGTTTTTGAGGAATCTGACCGGAAGTGAAAATTTTGATATCAGGGTCGGAATGCGATTCCGGAAGTTAGAGCAGGTCCGTAATGTTGAATGTGACTTGTGTGCAAAATTTGAGGTCAATCGGACGTGATTTGATAGGTTTCGGCATCGAATGTAGAAGTTTAAAGTTCTAAAGTTAATAAAGCTTGAATACGAGTGTGATTCGTGTTTTTAGCGTTGTTTGATGTGATTTAAGGCCTCGACTAAGTCCGTGATATGTTTTAAGACTTGTTGGCACGTTCGGACGGGGTCCCGAGGGGCTCGGGGTGATTTTGGACCATTTCTAGGCCATTTATAACTGCTGGTTTTTGGCTACAGCAGTGTGCTACGCGATCGTGGGGAAGTGATCGCGATCGCGATGAGTGAAATGAGAGAAATGTGCCAGTGAATCACGATCGCGGAAGGCCTTTCGCGATCGCGTAGAGGAAATGTTCTGCTGCACTGACTCGACTTTGGAAGCTTGTATTTTGAAATCTATAAGAAATTTGGAGATGATCCAAAAATGAAAGTTGTATATTTTTGAGTCTAGTTCTCAATAAATCAAACCATTTGGCATTTAGAGTTGTTTACAAAGAGTTATGGTTGATACACTACAGTATGTCCGGGAAGTATTTGGAAATCGCATTGTGTTGCATAGGACTGACTTTAATAACTTATATCTCAAACTATATAAGAAATTGAGAGATGAGAAAAGAATGCGAGTTGTTGCCCTTGGTGTCTATTTTTTAAAAAGTCAAACTATTTGCAATTTGGAGTTTTGTACAAAATATTATGTCCATTATACTAGAGGTTATCCGGAAGAGGTAGGCATTTGTTCTTCGCGATCGCGAAGAGCAAATATTAGGCTGGAAATTTCTGTACTTCGCAATCGCGAAGCATTATCCGCGATCGCGATGAGTAAAGACCTGGGCAGAAGTTATATAACGAGGGTTAAGCCATTTTTAACATATTTTGACTTCTAGAGCTCAGTTTTTGGCGATTCTTTGGGGGGTTATTCACACAAATCGAAGGAGTAAGTGTTCTTCCAATAGAATTAATTGTATTTCATGAATTAGTTCTTGTTTTTATCATTTAATTTGTGTTATTAGTTGAGGAAGAAAGTTCTGAAAGAAAATTTCTAAAATGAAAAATCATGATTTGAAGGACCAAATGGTATCAGAATTTGATAAATTTTGTGTGGTTGAACTCGTATCGGAATGGGTAATCGGATTTTTGTAAATTTGTCGAGTTCCGAGGTGCGGGCCTGGTGGTTGACTTTTGGATCGATTTTTATCAATTTGTAAAGACTAAAACTTTATTATTCAGAATAGTTCCTTATACGTTTTATGTGTATTTGAAGTTGTTTTAGTTGGTTTTGAGCCGTGCGGAGGTCTTTTCGCTCGAGAAGTTCACTTTTGAGTACCGAGTTGTTGTCTTTGAGATAAGTATCTTGCTTAACCTTGTGTGGGGAACTACCCCTTAGGATTGAGTATTCCTTGTTGATTGTAGTCCGTGTATGCGAGTGACGAGTTCATACTCGGACTTATTTGCTAATAGATTGGCCTTTTAGGATTCGTATGTTCTTATATTACCTGTGTATGAGTTATAATTGTTACATTTGAATCCTTGGCTATTAATACAATTACTTGCTTTTGGATTCCTTCGTTGGTTATTTGAAC
>MDKI01247617.1:0-12185 GCA_005239505.1 Nicotiana paniculata
TTCAAACAACTACCTAAATATGCACTCTCTCTCAAGTAGATACATAATAAATAGGAATAGCTAGTTGAGGGCTCTTTCAATCAACTACAATAAGAACGTAGTTGAACAATTAGAGATTAATCAACCAAAATATATTAATATCACAACAAATTCATCACCAACGGGTTCTACCAAAATTCTAGACTAAAGACTTTAGCTACTCATGTTTATAAGAATCAAAACTAATATAAATTGCATAATTGAAATATAAAGTAATGAATACAAGATGTAGAAATCAATATTTTTGGCACTTCAATGGTTTTCTCTCCTTGAATCATTCGAATGCCTTCCCCTCTCTTTAAGTTGTATTTTAGGAGTCTATTTATATGTTTAGGGTGAACCCTAAACGTGTGGGAGACTTCTATTTCAACCGGAAAACACTTAAACTTGTCAAAACTCGGAATTGACCGAAACAGGGACCTGGCGTTTGGAGGCTAACGCCTGGATAACGCCAGGCTAGGGCTGGCTTTAGAAGGCTAACGCCTGCCTAACGCCAGGGCCAGCCTGGCTTTAGGAGGCAAACGCCTGGGTAAGGCCAGGGTGTTCCGTCGTCGCTTCTTAAGCGTATTTTCGACGTATTTGCATCCATTTAGCTCGGTTTTCATCTCCAATTCACCTACACATGAAATAAACTCCATTAAGCACATAAAAATTGTATTTTTATCATTAATGCGCATAAACTGTAAGGTATATAACATGTTAAACTATGAATTCTAGTCTCGCATCAGTGTCTAAAGACATACCATCCAGACATGGAAGACCCTACAAGAGACGTTTCCAAGAGGCCTCCTTGTCGAAGGAAGTGGAATATGTGATGGCGGAAGTCCCAGTTCGATCTCTCTACACACGAAGTTCAGACTTCACCGCATGACCACTTTAGCATTGGCATACGGCAAAACATGCCCCTCAAAATGCGCCTTTTGAGTAATACAGTAAATGATTATCACCTCAGACAAAGATCAGACTTTAAAATTGAATTAATATTCCTTCCAAAGCAATAATAATACAGTAAAATGATTTTTGTTAGGTTTGAATTTATAAAATCAGTTTTATCTGTCTCTAACTCTATATCTATATAATTTATTCAGTTGTCAGTTTGTTAACATATTATGAATTCGTTTATATGCACCCAATTTATTCATGGGATACTTTCGTACACTATCCAGTTAAATATAATTACAATAACATACAACTTGAATACAAATTTTATACAAAATTTATACAATATATTTTTTGTATATTTTGTATCTGATTTATACATAGTAAAAATAAATTTCATACAACTAATTATATATTATACAATTTATCTACAACTTTCACACATTATTTCTACCCAATTAAATACAACTTAAATACAAATTTTATACAAAATTTATTCAATATGTCTTTTGTATATTTTGTATCTGATTTATACTAGTAAAAACAAATTTCTTAATTATATATTATACAATTTATCTACAATCTTCATAAATTATTTCTATTCAGTTATATAAAACTACAATATCATACAACTTAAATATATTTTTTATATAATATTGTTCAACTTTCATACAACAGAATGCAATTTTACTACAATTTCGTAAATATAATTTATATCATGTCTTCTTCTTCTTCTTCTTCTTCTTCTTCTTCTTCTTCTTCTTCTTCTTCTTCTTCTTCTTCTTCTTCTTCTTCTTCTTCTTCTTCTTCGAGTTTCAATCTGAAATTCAGCCAAAATCAAGTCTAAGCTTCAGTAAAACACCCTCAAAATTGAGATATAAACTCCAAATCATATTCTCAATTGTTTGCAACAACACCCAATCCAAACAAATAATGATTTTTGAAAATCCAAATTCGAACTCAAAGCTTCAAAGCTTTTTAATGACTGTCAATGGTAGAATTGCTACTCTCTATTCCTTTGTTTTACATTACTGAAATTAAGGATTGAGAGATAGAGAGAGACGTAGAGAGAATTCTCAATTCTTTGCAACAACACCTAATTCAAACAAATAATGTTTTTTGAAAACCCAAATTCGAATTCAAAGTTTCAAAGTTTTTTAATGGATGTCAATGGTGAATCGTGGGTGAGTGCAAGATACGTGGGGGAGGGTATGTGGAGAGAGAAACGTGGGGGGAGTGGAAGATACGTTAAAGTTATTTTAGGACACTAATTATCATCATTAATTCCCTTAAAATGTACATAAATGGTAATTTGATATATAAAATGTAATTATAGTAAAACTTGAGTAGAGAGAGTAATATAATTTTATATAGTGTATAGAAATGTAAAATATATATATATATATATATATATATATATATATATATATATAATGTATTAAATAAGTGGCTAGTCATAAATTTTAACTTTATTTATATAGTTGACGTTTGTTAATTATTTAATAAGGACTACTCCAAGCCGATTCTTTTGCGGCTACCATATTTTAGTGATCTAAGAATTCAAAAAAAAAAAAAAAAAAAAAAAAAAAATTTAATAATAATAAAGAAACGATATTGTCTAAAGAAACAAAGCAAAAAGAAGTAAAATACTCAGAGGATTCGTTGGCGGCGGCGATAAAAATTATCACCCTGTGAGCTTTCAGGTATTTCTTTTGAGATTTGTCCAATATCATAGAGTAAATGACTAGATTTTGACATAGCATGTGCTTAGACATACCGTAAATTGTAAAATCACAGTGGCAAAGTTAAAATAATGGAGATAACTAGAAACATATGTGTTTTTGAGAGAAATGTGTAATGATGGCCATGTGATGTTGTTGAAAAATAATAATGATGATGTAATGGTTATTAGCTTGTAAAAGATAGATACGAGATGTGGAAATTGTAAAAACGTACTGCTTGTGGAATTGAACATATTTAAGAAGCTACAGTTATGGACTTTTTATCATTTAGTACATATAATATAACTTTAATCATGATGTAATGATGATGGAAATGAGAAAGTGAAATAATTATACTATATGGGAGTATAAGCCATGGTATAGTTTTCTGAAGCTACTACTGTTTCGGCACTTTCTAAGTACTACAGTTGGCATATGTTTGTTTACAATTATTTATTAATTGGACTGTGTTGCTTTGATTTTGACTCATCCTAAGATTATGAAAAATTATTCACCTACACTAATTAGGACGTGTTATTCAATATTTTGGATAGATTGATACCATTGGAGGGCGTTTGGTTGGTGTCTTAGACGTTGCAAGGTTGGGGAACTTCCCGTTAGCATGGTAAAAGAGACTTTAAGCTTTAATGCTTGCTTTTCTAAAATTCGTTTTAAAAATGTATTTTCTCTGTCCGGTCCATGTGTAGGGAGAAGCGTGCGCTTGGCAGAATCGATGGTCTTAGACTAGCCGCAAATATATTATTTTATGAAAAATACCCAAAAAAAATATATTTTATAAGTTGTTTGATAGTTTGATATAACTGTGAGCCATGATGTTGAGTTTGATAATTTGATATGGCCGTGAGCCATGGTGTTGAGTTTGATATGGTTGGGAGTGCAATCCAAACCCATTGCCAAGAAGACGACCACCGGTAGAGGAAGAGCCACAAAGCCCTCAGAATCCAGCTCTTATGAACCATCAAGGGAAGCCTCCGAGGGTCATTCTATGGAGGTCCAGCCTAAACCCCTGTCCCAACCACCTCAACCCACTGGGCGCTATCAATTGCGAAATGAACCCACATCCAGCTCTTTTGAGGGTTCTGCTGAGGAAGCCAGGGTTCCGAGCCATCCTCATCACCTACTCCGGCACCAGTAGCTATTGATGTCGATGATGATGATGTCCCGGATGATGGTAGGGAGGGGGGGGGGGGGGGGGGGGGGGGGGGGAGGACACACAAGTGGGTGGCCTTTAGAGGTCAAAGAAGAAAGAAATTTGGGATGACAGATTCGTCAGCTTGGCAACATACAACAGATTCCGGGAGTTGTGGCCAATGAGGTCGCTTTCACTTGAGCGATAGTTCTTGATAAAGGATTTGGATATTCACAATCGGAATGTCCTTAGGAAGTTTAGGGAGAGAAAGGGGTAGAAGTGGTTCACCCGCAGTGTCTTAGATGCAAACGAGCACTAGGTCAGGGAGTTTTACGCCAATGTGGCTCACATTAAGAAGGGGACAAAAGTGACGAAAGTGAGAAATTTGAAAGTCCGCTTCGATGCTTGCTCTTTGAACACCTATGTGGGATTTGAAGATGTGGAGGCAGTCCAGTACCTAGAGAAGTTGGCTCTGGGTGTAGTAGCTTGCCCTTGGCTAGCTGAGATGTTGGCTGCTGGAGGACCACCACGACCATGGATTACAGCAGGAGTTCCTATCCTCTGGGCCACCCTCAATTTCGAAGCTAAAAGATGGCAAACATTTGTGTGTAGCAGGATTGATCCAAGCTTGAATGAGAACAACCTCCCACTTCCCGATCAGGCTTCTATTATGGCGGGGTACCCGATCAATGTGGGTGCCATCATGTCAACCAACATCACATTGGCGGTCCGAAAAAGTGAAAAGTCCTACCCTTATCCAAACACCCTCACAGAATATTTCAATGATGCCAAGGTGGAGCCGAGGCCATATGACACAAAAGTAAAGGCCAAGAAGCCTTTCTCATTGTATCACTTGCAGGGTGCAGACAACCCAATGTTCAAGGGTAAGGTCACTACCACTGTTGATCGAGCCATCAGTGGTGGGTTCCGAGTCTGCTGTTGAGCCATCTACAGCTCCCATGCTTTCCATAGTAGCCAGACCTTCCACCGGGACAACCGCCATGCCACCACCTGCATCCTCTAGGCCATCATGTTCAATTCCAGTGTCAGCCGCATCCACATATCCTCTCATTGCGTTGTGAGTCTCCCAGACTTTGGCGAGCCTTAAAAACTGGATGCAAACAACCACTTTTAAGCTGTCTGACATATGCAGTACTGTTGCAGCGCAGTCCTCTACTCCAGCAGTGTCACAGGTACCTCCGTTAGTTTAGGACACATTGGAGAAGATTCTGGACAACCAGAAGACTATCATGGACACACTAGTAGCTCAGGGGAGGTGCTATTGAGGAGTTGACCAAGCAAGTGAAGAAGATGAGAAAGTCCTACGATTCGAAGAAAGGAGTGGAGAGTTTGAGACAGGAGGTGACGAAGTTAGCAGCAGCAGGTGATTTTCCCTTTGACCTACTGATGGAGGCAGGTCCATCAGTACCAGCTGACCCAACAGCACCATCAGCAGAGGTATCAGCTGGTCAGTCTGACGAGCCAGATCTCACTGCCCCCACTACTGAGGAGATGATTCAGATGCTCACCAACCCTGTTGTCCCTCAGCTCGGAGATGATGACATACAATTAGAGGAGACCGAGGGTGGTGATGCTGCCAGTTACCCCGAGACCACATAGGGAGTTTTCTTTACTCTTTATCCTCTTATGTGTTGATTTTGCTAAGCATTCTAGGAGGTGGTCTATTTTGGTATTTTGGATGATTTGGATGACTTTTGATGACATTTGATTACATTTGGGCCTGTAATAACTTTAATACTCTTTTTCTTTTTCTTTATTTTCTCCCTCATTATGTATATATTCATCCCTCTTGTATATATTCATTTGCCTTACCTTCAGTCATTTATTTCATAGCTTATTCGTTTTGCTTTTTTAATAGATAGCTTCTTAGTTACTTTATTAGCTTCTTTTTTATCTGTTAGCTTTTTTTTTTTATGTTTTAGTGACAATAAGCCTTTATTTTCTTAATGCCATGTCGGGTGGCTCTTCCCAACGATGGATGGCGTGACAACCTTCTTAAGGGATCGAGTCAGTTTTTGATGTTTAGGTAGAAACAAGTAGTGTTGATGAATAAATAAGGGCCGACCATGTTTCACTTAGTACCAACACACTTAACTACGCGTTTATGGTTAAAAACAAGCTTTTGTAAAGAAATAGCTCTAGATAGTGACCTTGTGACACTTGTGTTGACTTAGGCAATCACTGGGTGGTTTAGTGAACCATTAGCGATTTTCAATCTTGAAGGCGGTTGTTGTGGGCCCTCGACTCTATTTCCTTTAACAATCCGGTTGTGTGTGAGGTGAGAAATTTTGTTACAAGTCCAAGTACCCGTGCGAATGGTCTAGAACTTGCCCCGAATGTGTTTCTAGGCTAAATTCTAAGTTAGCTTGGCTTGAGAAGTGATTGTAGGCTTTCCTTGGACCGTTTTAAAATCTTCCATGGCCCGCCAGTAATATCATCCTTAGTAAATCTTTTGAGCCTAAATCCTTTTTACTCGATAACCATATTACGTTCCTTTAACCGTTTTATAGTGATTCTCTCTTGGCACCTGACTTTTCTTTAGCACTCATGCGATTCAAATGGCAAAAACATAAGTTTGGGGGAGAGACGAGGAGTTTAAAGATGGTTCCAAGGCACATGAAGAAGAGGAAAGGCAAGAAAAACACAAAAAGAAAGTGAATAATGTGAAGGGTTAAAAGGATGAAAAAGAAAGCAAAAAGTGCAAAGCATGGAGAAAGCAAAGAAGGAGATTGTGAATAGCATGACAAAGAAAGAGTGATGTCAAGTATCTCTAATCCCCCTAAGGGAAAAGAAAATTACTCAAAGAGTCGGCAAAGTATGAGCCAACAAGAGAATATGAAGTGCTAAAGGAAAGATGAACCGATTCCAATCTGATATTTCCCTCCTTAGTCCAAAAGTGAGTCTTTCTCGAGTCATTGTTTTGAATTCTTCATTCGTGAATGATATGAGCTTCCGAAGAGTATAGGAGGAGGAGTTTGGGATCCACGACGACTTGCATGAAAGTGCGAGCTTCCTTGATGAAAAAATTTAACCCTTGATGCTCAAGCATCACATTAGAGCCATTTGTGCTTCAACATTCAAACCATAGGCTTGTTAATAATTCATGAGCGTGTAGGTAATTGTTGGTCCCAATTGATTTATGTTTGACCCAACTTAAGCAAGCTGAAATATCCTTATTTCTAGAGAAGGTGTGAATTGCCTTAATTGCTTGAGGACAAGCAAAAGCTTAAGTTTGGGGGAGTTGATAAGTAGGAATTTTGACTGCTTATTTGCTCTCTTTTACTTGCGTTTTAGCTAAAAAATGCTTAAAGGTATTCCCGAGAACTAATGAAATGTGCTTTCTTGCAGGAATATTGGGAAACGAGCCAAAGAAGTGAAAATCAACTCAAAAAGGAGTAACAATTGGACAAGGACCAAAACAAGGCAAAAAGTCCTATAGTGTGGACCGCACAATACTGTGTGCGGCCTCAAATTATGAAGAACCAATGTTGGATTCCCTTCAGAGAATGCGGACCGCACAATTATTGTGCGGCCACAGAAGATGAGATTCAAAGAGTATGATTTTAGGCAATCTGAAGATATGCGGACCGCACTCCTTTTGTGCGGCCGCACACACAAAATGTGCGGTCCGCAGAAGAAGGTCCGGTCCTAGTCCAAGATCAAGTGTGCGGCCGCACTCAGAAATGTGCACAATTAGATGTAGTGCAGCCGCATCCCAGTTTTATGCGACTACAGAAAGTTCAGTTGACCAGTCAAGCTCTATGTGCGTAACACACATAGAATTGTGCGGCCGCACAACCTCCGCAAGGGCATTTTTGTCAGATATTTTCAGCTTAGTATAAATAGAACTTTTTGTCATTTTTAGGTTAAGTTGTGTAAGAGAGGAGCACCTGAGCCGTTTGTATTTTCTGTTTTGGGTAACATTGTACTAGATTAGCGTTTAAACATCAGATTTTCTCTCTGTAATCAATTATTATGCATTCTATCTTAATTTCTTATTTTATTTCTTCATTTTCTATGAGTAGCTAAACCCTTAGCTAGGGTTGTGACCCAACCCTAGTATGGCTACTTAATGGGTTATTGATTTAGGGCTTATTTATGATTGGGTATATGATTTTTAGCATTGTTCTTGCTTGAATTCTAGAATTAAGGGTTACAAGCATTGATCCATGCCTATTTGACTTAGTCTCTACTTGAGAAAGAGAGACTAAGTATAGGAAAACTTGGCTAACTAGGAATTGGGTAAACTCAAGAAATTGATAGCCCCAATTAAAGGGTCAAACCTAGAGATAGTAAGACCCGACTAGAGCATTTATCATTTGCTTTGTGAAATACCTATTTGGACTTGAGAAAGCTAAATTGAGCAAAGTTTCTCAAACTACCGAGAGGTATAGAGTGAGTAATTGAGTGTGATTGCTACATTGTATCACGATCAACCAAACATGCCCTAAAGTTCTAAATCTGTTAGGTAACCAACTAGGCGGAAGTCGCAACCCTAGATCTTTTATCACTTGAAAAAATAACCAAAACCAAAAATATTGTCTCCTAGTTTTACAATTGCAATCAATAGTTTAAAGTAGAAGTAGAAACAAGTATCGAAAATGTGGAAGAGTATAGGCATATCATACATTCACACTAAGTATATACCTAATCTCAAATCTAACTCCTTGTGGATTCGACCCCGACTTGCATTGGGTTTTTATTATTGCTTCGACCGTCTCACTACCTATATTTGTGGTGTGAGTTTGGGAAAGATAAGTAACGAAATAATAAAACTAAGATGAGAGACATGCTCTACCTTGGCATCACATAAAATCAGGGAATTATCAGCATACAAAAGATGGGTGATCTCCAATTACTTCTATCGTTGTTGGTGACTCTTTACTTCTATCGTTGTTAGTGACTCTGAATACCTTTATCCATCCCTCCATATTTTCTTTCTTTATCATAGATTCCAATCCTTCCATAGTAATGATGAAAAGAAAGAGGGAGAGGGAATCTCCCTGCCTTAGACCTTTATGAGATGGAAAGAAACCCTCTGGGGAACTGTTGATGCGAATGGAAATTTTACAATATAGATGCAAAATTTGATCCATTTTAGCCACTTGCTGCCGAAGCCCATGTGTTTAAGAAACTTTAACAAAAAATTCCAATTGAAATGATCAAAAGTCTTTTCAATATCTAACTTGCAAAGGATGCTTGGCAGATTACCCTGAGTTTAGAATCTACACATTCATTAGCAATAAGGGCTGCATCTATGATCTGCCTGCCTTTGATGAATGCCATCAGCTGTTTATCCACTAATTTGTGGATCACCTTCTTCAATCTTTCCGTCTGTACCTTTGAGAGGATTTTGTACACACTACCTGTCAGGCTAATAGGTCTGAAATCCTTCAACTCACCAACCCCCACTTTCTTTGCAAAACTAGAGCCACCAACCTTTGCGTGATTGTGACATCTCCATTTAAGAACATTTCTATCTTTAGTGCAATCTCTTTCCAACCTTCATTGAATCCTATTTCCGGCAGAATAATTACAGCTCTGTGCTCCCATTGAATTTTTACCATAATAATGAATCTGCCAAAATTATTGAACTTCTTTGTGAAAAAGAAATTAAATAAGTGGTCCCTTGTTCTCCACCGCCTGAGTTCGTCTCCCTAACTCGGGAAGCTATGTGGAGTAACTCACAGATCCAAACCATGACTTACTGTCTTAATAACATTTCACAATGAAGTTCTTCCTGTGCTCCACTCACTCGTACCACACCTCTAACCGGTTTTTAATTTCTATAATTTCAAAAGATTTCCCACCAGCACTGAAGTAACATGTTGATTAGAGACTACATGTTCACCAGATTATGTGAAAAATTGAAGAAACAATGATTTTTGGCCTTAAAAATAATTTTTTGTTGACTTCGGTCAACGTTTTGAGTAAACGGATCCGGACCCGTGTTTTGATGGTCTCTGTGGATCCGTAGTAAAATATGGGATCTGAACGTATGTCTAGAATCGAATTCCGAGATCCCTAGCCCGAGAAATAAATTTTTGACTAAAATTGAATTACTGAAAATTTATGATTTTGAAGAATTTGCTCAATGTTTGATCTTGATGGTATCGGGTCCATATTTTAGTTCCGGAGTCCGGTACAGGTCCGTTATGATATTTAAACCTTGTCTGTAAAATTTGGTGAGAAACGGAGCTGATTGGACGTGATCCAGACCCTCGGTTGTGAAAATAGTAATTCTAAAGTGTTCTTGAGAAATTCATAGGTTTTGGTGCTAAATTCGTAGTTTTAGGTGTTATTTTGGCGATTTGATTGTACGAGAAAGTCAGTATGATATTTTTAGACTTGTGTGCATGTTTGATTTGGAGCCCCGAGGGCTCGGGTGAGTTTCGGACAGGCCACGGGTAGTTGAGACTTAGAAAATTCTGGTGTTTCTGTTGTTTCTGGTGCACATGCTTTTTGTGCTTCGCGATCGTGAAACCTCTCTCGCGATCATGAAGGGTGGGGTGGTGTGGGGTGGGGTGGTGTGGGGTGGGGTGGAATTTCTTCTACACGAATGCGAGGCCTGAGTCGCGAACGCGGAGCATTAGGGGGTTTGCTCTACGCGAACGCGACCAGCTAGACGCGAACACGTAGTGTAATGGAGGAGGGTTGGGGAGATCTTGAGTTGTTTTACGCGAACGCGGTCCTAGGTCAGGGGGACAGACCTTCGCGAACGCGAAGGCCTTTCTAGCCGTTGTGCATCGCGATCGCGATAGGTCTCTCGCGAACGCGATGAAGACCTGTCCAGTGTTTTCAAAACAGAACAAAATCGAGATTTAGTCCCAAATTTCATTTTTCATCCTTAGAACTCGACCTGGGGCAATTTTTGAAGAGGGATTTCAACACCAAATCATAGGTTTGTAATTCTTAACTCGTTTTCTTCAATTTCCATTATCATTTCTAGAATTCTTAGTCCTAAATCTTGTTCTTTAAGGGAAGAAATTAGGGATTTTGGGGAATTGAGAATTTGACAAATTTGGGGATTTAGACCTCGATTTTAAGTCGGATTCCGGAACTAATTATATATTCGAGATCGGGGATGAATGGGTAAATGGATTTTGTTCCGAACCTCGAGTTTTTACCAAGCAGCCCAGGGTCGGTTTTTGACTTTTTAGGAAAAAAATTGGGAACTCTATACTTGTGCATTGAAATTGATTTCCTTAGCGATAATTGATGATATTAAGCTAATTATGACTAGATACGAGTGGGTTGGAGGTGAATTCTAGAGGAAAAGCAGTACTTGAGCAGTGAAAGGCCTGCGAATGGAGGTAAGTGTCGTGTGTAACTTTGGCTTGAGGGATTAGGTATTAATTGACTGCTTGCTACATGTTTGGTTATTGAGTACAATATATAGGTGAGGTGACGAGCACCTATGTGTTGATATCGAGTCATAGCATGCGAGTGGGTTCTATTGTGGTAACTGTTGTAGTCTCTAATCAACATGTTCATGCTTAACTTAGCTAATTGTTATGTTGGGCATATCTTATCCTGTTTTACTGAAATTTAGTAAGTGTTGAGTATTGACTCAAGGTTGAGCTTGATGTTGTGACATTAAATATTGAAATAAGATCGATTTATGATTTTGTCTCTCTGAGTTGTTGACCTTTTTTTTGGTAAGGAAGAGTGTAAAGCACGAAAGGTGATGTCGTGCAATGTTTGTGAGTGAGTGATAATGCACGAAGGGTGATGTCGTGCCGTATTTTGTGAGCGATAAAGCACGAAGGGTGATGTCGTGCCTTGTTTTGTGAGTGATAAAGCACGAAGGATGATGTCGTGTCATATTATGAGAGAGTAAAACCACGAAGGGTGATGTCGTGCCGTTCTATTATTCATATGGTGAGATTGAGAGTAAAAATACAAAGGGTGATGCCGTACAATTTCCTTTACTGTTTTTACTTGTTTATTTCGTTAGGGCATATGGATTGATTCTTTCTTGTCCCTGTTTCTTATTCCTTACATTGTGAACCTCGCAACATGTCCCCTTCCCATTATTGCCTATTTTGTCTCTTTATTTCTATTGTTGCAACTTGTATGATTATACCGCACGGGTTATATGTGGGTGTCTTGTCCTAGCCTCATCACTACTTTGCCGAGGTTAGGCTCGACACTTACCAGTACATGGGGTCGGTTATACTGATGCTGCACTCTGCACTTTCTGTGCAGATCCAGATATCGGTCCGAGCTGATTCAGAGTTCTGTAGCTGACTTCTACGTAGGAGGCCCAAGGTAGATCTGCCGACGTCCGCAGATTCCTGGAGTCCCCTCCTATATGTGATCACGCTCAACTATGTCTTATAGAAAGACTAAACGGGCGCTGCAAATATAATCTG
>MDKI01201821.1:0-24206 GCA_005239505.1 Nicotiana paniculata
TAGTATGTTCTAGAGTAATCTTTGTTATGACTACATTAAGAGAAAAGTGTAGAATACTCTAGACACTTATTTGTAGCCGTTAGATTAGAATTGAAGTGGCTTAATCCTAGCCATTGGTTGAGGTGGTGCCACTATGTCTTCAAGTTTTTTAAAAAAAAAGAAGTTGTAATACAAGTTAGCCTTTTCCCAAATATTCTAGCCTCTCCTTTCAAAATACCTCTCATTTCCAACAAAGTGGTATCAAAGCTACTTTGATCCTTCGGCATGGCTAATTTGCAATCGTTCCAAGTCTCTTTGCTCAACAAGAGCAACTTCGACAATTGGAGCATAAAAATGAAGGCGCTATTGGGAGCCCACGACGTGTGGGATATCGCCGAGAATTGTTACGAGGATCCGCAAGACGACACCGGACTATCCCAACAACAAAGGGATAAGTTACGGGATGCGAGAAAGAGGGACAAGAAAGCTCTCTATCTCATCTACCTAGCTTTGGGGGACGACAATTTTGAGAAAATCTCCAGCGCGAGCACCACCAATGAAGCATAGGAGTCGGTTTCGGATTACTTTTCAAGAGTATTGACGGTCTCAAATCAAATGAAAAGAAATGGTAAAAACTTGGAGGATATAAGAATTATGGAGAAAATTTTGAGGTCACTAACTCCAAAATTTGAGCATATAGTGGTGACAATAGAGGAGACTAAGAATTTAGAAGAAATGACTATCGATCTCCTATTGGGGTCGTTGCAAGCATATGAGGAAAAACAAAAGAAAAAACAAGAAACCGTAGAACAACTTTTAAAGGAGAAAGAGGAAATCTCTAGCTCAAGTCGAGATCAACAAGGGAGAGATCGTGGCCGAGGTCGAGGACGAGGACGTGGTCGTGGGCGTGGATACGGACGAGGTGGCTTCACCAACTACGAAACGAAGGAGTTCTCAAGGAATGGTCGAGGAGGGAGCAATTCACGGTCGAGGCAAGCGAAGCAAATGGTAGTGTTCTCCTGGCATATAAAGGAGAAGCTGGAAACCAAGATGAAGTGTGGTACCTCAACACCAGTGCAAGAAACCACATGTGTGGGAAGAGAAGCATGTTCGGGGAGCTTGATGAGTCGGTAAGTGGAAGTGTCTCCTTTGGTGATGAATTTGGGCACTTGAATTTTGGCGGATTAAAATTATTATCAAGTAAAGAGATGGTGAAAGAATTACCATCTATAAAGCATCCAGATCAACTATGCGAAGGATGCCTACTCGGGAAGCAGTTCAGGAAGCCATTCCCAAAGGAGTCAAGCTCAAGAGCTCAGAAGCCATTGGAGTTAATACATGCTGTAAACACATCGACACGCGCTATCATTATATCCGGGAGTGCATCATGAAGGAAATTGTGCAATTGGAATATGTGAAGACACGTGATCAAGCGGCTGACATATTCACCAAGCCTCTGAAGCAAGAAGACTTTGCAAGACTAAGGAGCTTAATCGGAGTTACAAGAAATCAAGTTTAAGGGGGGGTGTTGAAAATGTAAACTTGATTTTTGGGTTTTTTGATTGCGCCACAATATTTTAAAAGTCCAATTATTAAGAATATTCTAGAAATTATCATATGAATAATGTTATTAATAGAATACTCTAGAATATTGTAGTATAAGAAATATCTAGAGTATATGGAATATAATAGTATGTTCTAGAGTAATCTTTGTTATGACTACATTAAGAGAAAAGTGTAGAATACTCTAGAGACTTATTTGTAGCCATTAGATTAGAATTGAAGTGGCTTAATCCTAGCCATTGGTTGAGGTGGTGCCACTAGTATAAATAGGGGTGATGTCTTCAAGTTTTAAAAAAAAAAAGAAGTTGTAATACAAGTTAGCCTTTTCCCAAATATTCTAACTTCTCCTTTCAAAATACCTCTCATTTCCAAGAGAGACTTTCTCTTCAATCATTTATGACACGATTTTATGGTTTAGCCAATTAACATTTTATAGGAATGATTTAAATAAATTCTGATTTGCTTTCTACAGTGTGACGAGATGACGTTCTTATTTTAAATAATAATTTCGTCCTTTCGCAAATAGGTTACAAGTTAATTTATAATCAACTCTATATGTGTGTTGACCCATATGGCTTTTTACTATTTTGTTTTTACAGATTTTAGAATTACTTTTGCTTTAGGTCCATTCCTTTAAAAGATAAAGAATATCTTTACTTACGTATTTTTTTCATATACGTGGCGCTCTCTCTCTCTTTATATATATATATATATATATATATAAATTTTCACCGCGACGCAATGTTGCTATGTTGATCTTTTTATGTCTAGCATATGCTACTACGTTAATTTGAAGCTTTGGATCCTTATGATTAATTTCTCTTTTGTGTTGGTTTATTTTGCCGAGGGTCTATCAGAAACAACCTCTTATGGGATTATATTGGGTTTGTTATTGTATGAATATTCAAGAATGTATTATTTGTTTATTTATGTTTTCTTTTTCTCCGTCCATCTGTAAATAATACTTCATTAGATCAAATATTGGTGAGTGGTGTATTAGTAAAAAATATTATTCCTTATGGATGTGATTGCCATTAGATTCCTCTCCTCTATTAGATAACACTAACACTTCCGTTATAGCTCTATATTGACTATAGATTTTAGATAATGTTGATGATGGTACATTTACTCTTACAAAAGTTCTCTGTATTGTCTAGTTATGATCTTTTGCCAAGGGTAGTGGATATAGATTTTTCTTTGTTAGAAGTTGTGGAGATGGAGTGGCTGCCTTAAGATAACAAATAAAAGATAGAGCATTCTTTAGTTTCTATACCAAGATTAGATTCTAAAGGTAATTTAAGGTATTATTTTCTTAACCAACAATCATACTATCAACACAAAGTAGATTCTTTTTTAGTTTTCCTAATTGTAGCTTACTTATTTATAAAATCGATACCAAAATATATTCTCAATTATCGTACTAGAAATTTAACATATTTATTCATCCTTTATTGTAAAAATATTAAGGATGTTACTTGGGTTATAGGCTAGTGAAATAGTGGATATGAGAAATTGTTCAAATGGATAATAAAATTAATCTTCGAAAGTAGATTGACTAATAGTCCTTAGGGTGACTAATATGATTTTGTTCGCTTATGTTCATTTCTTGTTCATTGTTATACTAATTTTTTTCTGGTTGAGTAAATATGTATATTAATTTTGTGCATGCACCAGATTATGGCACCTGATAAGCAATGGATGGAACTTTTTCATGATCGACTTGATAATGCTTATATACTTGGGGTGGAGAACTTTCTGAATTATGCTTTTAAAAGATTGGGAGAAACACGCGGAATACGTTGTCCATTCGTCAAATGCCGTAATGTAATTTCGGGAACACGTGAGCTGGTTAGGTCATATATAATAGTACACTGAATAGTCAAAAATTATACCCTTTGTTATCACCATGGGTAGATATTAGGTGAGTCCTCTTCAGATTATGAATTTGTAGATGATAATATCATTGAAGAGGGTGATGATGAGGATGAAATACATGAAAATTTTAAGAGATTTGTTGTGATGACCCAAAGGGTCATCTTATGAATTAAGACTCCATTTTGGGCTTATTACCCTTAAAAAGATCAAATTTATTTACCTCGATTTACGTGTGTAGTCCCACGTGAATCCGGAAAGCCTTTATGTGAAAATATAAGAAATAATAATTTTTAGAGTTAAAATTTGATTTTTAGTTGACTTTGATCATTATTTTGACTAAACGGACTCGGAACCGTGTTCCGACGTTTCCGGGAGGTCCGCAGTAAAATATGGGACTTGGACGTATGTCCGGAATTAAATTCCGAGGTCTCTAACTTTAGAAATTAATTTTTGAAGAAAATTATTATGCTGGATTTTTAAATGAAATAAAGAAATGAATTAATGTTTGAAACCATTGGTAGGGGGCCCATATTTTGGCTCTGGAGCCCGGTACACGTTTGTTATAATATTTAAGTACTATCTGTGAAATTTTGTAGAAATTGGAGTTCATTCGACATTATTCGGACGTCCGGTTGAGAAAATAGTGAATTTGAAATGTTCTCGAGGAAGTCATGACTTTCGATACAAAATACATAGTTTTAGGTGTTATTCTTGTGATTTGATCGCACGAGCAAGTCCGTATGATGTTTTTAGACCTGCGTGCGTGTTTGGTTTGGAGCCCCGAGGGCTCGGGTAAGTTTTGGATAGGCTACGGGGTGTTTCGGAATGATTAACTTCTGTTGTTTTGCTGCTACATGTGCAATGGTGCATTCTTCTTCGCGATCGCGAAGTGTAAATGGACTGGGATTCATTTTTTCTACGCGAACGCGAAGCACTGAGGGGATTACCCTTCGCGAACGCGACCAGGCTATCGCGAACGCATTGACTTATGGGCCTGGGGGAGGGGAGCTTCGAATTCTTCTACGCGAACGCGACCACCTGGTCGCGAATGCGATGAGCAAAGGCCGCAAAGCATCACGAACGCGAGCATATCTACGCGAACGTGAAGGCCTGTCCAGTATTTTAAAGTAGAACCTAGAACGGGATTAAGCCATTTTTTCATATTTTCAAAACCAAGAAGACCTATAAGCGATTTTCCATATACAATTTCTTCCCCAAAGTGTTGGTAAACGATTCTAAACTATTTCCTTTCAATTACCCGTTGTTTTTCATCACTTTTCAATCAAAAATCAAGGGTTTTCATGGTAAAAATTGGGGGTTTGGGTAGAATTAGAGAATTTTGTAAAAATGAAATTTTGACCTCGAATTGGGGTCAGATTTTGAAACTAATTATCCATTCGGGATCGGGGGTGAATGGGTAAAATGAATTTGATCCGAACCCCGATTTTGGACCAAGAACGCTCGGGGTCGGTTTTTAATATTTTTTGGAAAAAACTTAGGAAAATCATAGTTTTGCATTAAAGTTAGTTCCTTTATCACTAATTAGTTCCTTTTGATTCATTACGGTATATTAATGGTTGAGCTGATTGTCGGTGTTTCATGATACATTTCGGTTGGTTTCGCTATGTAGTAATAATTGGTGGAGTTCCTTAATTGTACAACTTTCCGTTACATTAATTGAGATATAAAAGTTGTGAAGGATTTTTTATCTAAATTTTGAACTCTTTATTATAAATGATGAAATGTGACTGTCTGGTAGGAGCAGGTTGCACGCCGCAACAAGAAGGAATAAGGATGGACATGTGTGATCGGGTTGCACGCCGCAACAGGAGGAATAAGGGTGATATATTGAGGAGAAATAAGGGTGGACAGGTGAGACGGATTGCACGCCGCAACAAGGAGTAATAAGGGAGAATATTCATGTATTACTGGCTATATGATAAAGACTAGAATACTCACTGTTTTATTTTGTTGTTCCCATATTTTTCTCTTACCGTTATTTACGTTGTAACTTGGAATTTTTCATAAGGATTGGTTATACCTAAGATTTGGAAAGATAGATGAGTTACTTAATTATTCACTACAAGTTATTGTTTATTTAGTTTAGTATTTTCTTTCTGCTTTATTAAACACTGTATACAGGTTATATTATAAATGCCCCGTTGTAGCCTCGTCACTACCTCGTCGAGGTTAGGCTGGACACTTACCAGTACATGTGGTCGGTTGTACTGATACTGCACTCTGCACTTCTTGTGCAGATCCAGGTTCCGGTCAGAGTTTATTTCGAGTAGTAGCTGAACATTCGCGCGGAGACACGAGGTAGATCTGCTGACGTCCGCAGATTCCTGGAGTCTTCTCCATATTATTTATCTATTGTTTTTTTAATTCAAAACAGATATATATTTTCTTTCAGCCTAATACTTGTAGTATTCTTTAGTAGTTCGTGAATTGTGACTCCAAATCTTGGGTACTTAGATATTAGCATTAGTTTCGAGTTTCGTGTCATTATTTTATACATTATTCCTGATTCATTTATTGGATAGTATTAGACTTCGTACATGTTCTAACTTTTTTAAATGTTGAACCCTCTAATATTGGCTTGCCTAGAAAGTGTGGTGTTAGGCACTATCACGATCTCGTGGGTTGGGAATTTGGATCGTGATAAGTTGGTATCAGAGCACTAGGTTGCCTAGGTCTCACAATTCATGAAGAAGTTTAATAGAGTCAGAGGGATCGTACGTAGACGTTTGTACTTATTTCTCAGAGGCTATACAGTTAGGAACAAACTCATTTTTTTTTCTACTCTATCGTGCGATTCTCGTTATCTCAAATACTGATTGAACTCTTCTATTCTCTCATAGATGGCGAGAACACATGATCCTTCTTCCGCTGACCAACAATCAGGCCCTCCAGTAGCAGCAGCTCCTACTAGGGGCAGAGGCCGAGGCCATGCCATACGCCGAGGCAGGGGCAGGACTCAGCCCAGGCAGCAGCCCCAACTGCGGATCCCCAGATAGAGATTTATGGGGGGCTCCATCTCAGACCGTTCCCACAGGACCAGCTCAGGTCCCAGAGAAGTTTATTGCTACCCCGACACTTTAGGATGTTTTGGTCCGACTAGTGGGCCTTATAGAGAGTGTAGCCCAGACTGGCATACTCTTTGTGGCAGTAACCGTATCTCAGGCTGGAGGAGGGGTTCAGACTCATGTTACCCACACTTCTGAGCAGATTACTCCTCAGATTCACACCACAGCAACCAATTCAGTTGGAGTAGTTCAGCCAGTTATTGCAGCACAGATTGTTGATGGGGCAGCTATGTCCTCCGATGCTTTGTGGAGAGTGGACAGGTTTATCAAGATTTTCCCTGTTCATTTCAGTGGTGCTACTTCAGAGGACCCCCAGGAATACCTTGACAGCTGTCATGAGGTTCTTGGGGACATAGGTATTTTTTAGACTAATGGGGTCGATTTTGCTGCTTTTCAGATTACTGGTTCTGCCAAGAAATAGTGGAGAGATTATCTACTGACTAGACCAGCTGGGTCACCTGCTCTGACTTGGAATTAGTTTTCATATCTCTTATTGGAGAAGTTCCTACCTATCACTACTAGAAATGAGCGTCGTCATCAGTTTGAGCGTCCTTAGTAGGGCAGCATGATTGTTACCCAGTATGAGACTCGCTTTGTGGATTTGGCTCGACATGTTATCATTTTTTTATCCACAAGAGAGAGAGGATCACGAGATTTATTGAGGGCCTTGCTCAGCCCATCAGGTTGCAGATGGATAAGGAGACCAGGAGCGAGATTTCCTTTCAGAATGTGGACAATGTGACCAGGAGAGTTGAGATTGTTCTCGGATTGGGAGGTCAGGGGTCAGACAATAGACCTCACCATTCCAGTGGATTCAGTGGTGCCTCATCTGGAGGCGAGGTTTCTTTTAGCAGATGCAATTCTTCCAGGCCATTTCATTAAGTGCTTAAGGCATCTCATGCTACCTCAGGTGGTTGTGGTTCTTATATACCTCCTTCTGCTCAGCCAGTCTATAGTTCTCTATTAGCTCCTATCAGAGCACCTCCTCCGCAGAGTTATTATCGTGCTCAACAGGCTCGTCAAGGTCAGCCTCAGTATGAGGAAGGATGCTTTGAGTGTGGTGAATATGGGCATATTAGGAGAGCTTGTCCGAGATTTTCAGGCAATCAACTTCAGTACCTGGGTTCTCATGCCATAGTTTCGGCACCAGCTGCAACACCACCTACCAAGCCAGCCAAGGGTAGGGGTCAGGTAGCCAAAGATAGGGGCCATATTGTTAGAGGTGGAGGTCCGCCTATCAGAGGTCCTTCCAGAGACATGGTTCAGGGTGGTGGGGCCCAACCCCGATTGTATGCATTTCCAGCCAGACCCGAGGCGGAGTCCTTTGATGATGTTATTACAGGTACCGGTTCAATTTTCAATAGAGATGCTTCAGTTCTGTTTGATCCGGGATCTACTTACCCTTATGTGTCATCTTACTTTGCTTCATAATTTGTTTTGCCCCGCGATTCCTTGGGTGTCCCTGTTTATGTGTCTATGCCCGTGGGGGATCCTATTGTTGTAGATAGTGTGTATTATTCGTGTGTGGTCATTATTGAGGATCTTGAAACCAGTGTGGACCTTTTACTTCTTGATATGGTGGATTTTGATGTCATTTTGGGCATGGATTAGTTTTCACCTTATTATTCCATCTTGGACTGTCATGCCAAGGAAATTACGTTAGCTTTGCCAGGGTTGCCTCGATTAGAGTGGAAAGGGATTCCTAGTCATTCTTCCAGCAAAGTTATTTCTTATGCCAAGGCTCGTCGCGTGGTTGAGAAAAGGTGTTTGGCTTATTTGCCTCATGTTCGTAATTCTAATGATGAGGTTTCTTCTATAGATTTAGTGTGTTCATGAGTTTCCCCAGGTGTTTCCTGCAGACCTGCCGGGGATGCCACCTGATAAGGATATTGATTTTTGCATTGATGTGTCTCCGGGCACTCAACCCATTTATATTCCTCCATACCGGATGGCCCCACCATAATTGAAAGAGCAGTTACAAGACCTTCTTGATAAGGGCTTCAATAGACCTAGTGTCTCGCCCTTGGGTGTACCGATTTTGTTCGTAAAGAAGAAGGATGGATTGATGACGATGTGTATAGAGTACCAGCAGTTGAACAAAGTCACTATCAAAAACAAGTATCCATTGCAGAGAATTGATGATTTATTTGACAGCTTCAGGGTGCTAGGGTGTTTTCAAAAATTGATTTGAGATCGGGTTACCATCAGTTGAAGATTAGAGCATCTGATGTCCCTAAGAGAGCTTTTCGGACTAGGTATGGGAATTATGAATTTCTGGTGATGTCTTTTGGCTTGACTAATGCCCCAGAAGCCTTTATGGACTTAATGAATCGGGTTTTCAAGCCTTATCTGGATCCCTTCGTAATTGTGTTCATTGATGATATTCTAATATACTCCTGCAGTCCGAAAGAGCATGAGCAGCACCTCCAGATAGCGCTCCAGACTTTGAGGGATAGTCGTTGTATGCTAAATTTTCAAAGTGCGAGTTCTGGTTGGATTCAGTTGCTTTCTTGGGTCACATCATATCAGCAGAGGGTATTCGGGTAGATGCTAAGAAGATAGAGGCAGTCAAGAACTGTCCTAGACCCACTTCAGCCACGAAAATCAGGATCTCCTTGGGTTTGGCAGGTTACTACCGTTGATTTGTGGAGAGGTTCACATCTGTAGCAACCCAAATGATTATATTGACTCAGAAGGGTGCCCCATTCAAAAGGTCGTACGAGTGTGAGGCGAGCTTTCAAAAGCTCATGACAGCCTTAACTTCAGCACCAGTGTTGGAGTTACCATCAAGTTCAGGATCTTTCATGGCATATTGTGATGCCTCCCGTGTTGGGCTCGGAACGGTATTGATGCAGGAAGGCAGAGTGATTGCAATGCGTCTTGGCAGTTGAAAGTTCATGAGAAGAATTATCCGGTTCATGATTTAGAGTTGGCAGCCATTGTTCACGCATTAAAGATTTGGAGGCACTATCTTTATGGTGTGCCGTGTGAGGTTTGCACGGATCATCGCAGCCTGCAATAGTTGTTCAAGAAAAATGATCTTAGTTTGAGGCAGAGGAGATGGTTAGAGTTATTGAAAGATTATGACGCCACTATATTGTATCATCTAGGGAAGGCCAATGTGGTGGCCGATGCACTGAGTAGGAAGGCACTGAGTATGGGCATCATTGCATTCATTCCAGTCGGTGAGAGACCGTTAGCTTCAGATATTCAGACTCTGGCCAATCAGTTCATGAGGTTGGATATTTTCCCCAGCCGTGTTTTAGCTTGTACAGTCGCTCAGTCTTCTTTATTTGAGTGTATCATAGATTGGCAAGATGATGACCCGCATTTGATGGTCCTTAGGGATACAGTTCGGCACGATGGTGCTAAGCAGGTTACAATTGGAGATGGCGATGTATTAAGGATGCAGGGTAGAGTGTGCGTGCCTAATGTAGATGGGCTTTGTGAGTTGATTCTCGAGGAGGCTCACAGTTCTAAGTATTCTATTCACTCGGGTGCTGCGAAGATGTACCAGGACCTACGGCAGCATTATTGGTGGCGAAGGATGAAGAAGAACATTGTTGCGTATGTGTCTCATTTCCTAAATTGTCAAGAGGTGAAGTATGAGCATTAGAGACCCGGTGGTTTGCTCCAGCAGATAGAGATTCCTAAGTGGAAGTGGGAGCGTATCACTATGGACTTCGTCGTTGGACTCCCGCGGACTCAGAAGAAGTTCGACGCCATTTGGGTTGTTGTGGATAGGCTGACTAAATTAGCACACTTCATTCCGGTGGCACGTACATGTACTTCAGAGCGGTTGGCAGAGATATATTCGATATATTGTTCGTCTTCATGGTATGCATGTGTCTATCATTTATGATCGGGTTACGCAGTTTACCTCGCACTTTTGGAGAGCAGTTCAACGTGAGTTGTGTACACGGGTCGAGTTGAGCACAACATTCCATCGTCAAACGGACGAGCAGTCCGTGCGTACTATTCAGATTTTAGAGAATATGCTATGCATTTGTGTTATTGCCTTTGGAGGTTCTTGGGATCAGTTCTTGCCGTTAGAGCAGTTTTCCTACAATAATAGCTACCAGTCGAGCATTCAGATGGCTCCCTATGAGGCATTATATGGTAAACGGTGCCGATCGCTATTTGGATGGTTTGGGTTGGGAGTGTCTCGGTTATTGGGTACAAACTTAGTTCAGGAGGCCTTAGACAAGGTCAAGATTATACAGGATCGACGTCGTACTCAGTTCAGGAAAAAGAGTTATGCCGCGTAAAGTTCGTGATGTGGCATTCATGGTTAGAAAGAGGGTATTACTTCGGGTATCACCCATGAAGTGTGTTATAACATTTAGGAAGAAGGAAAAGTTGAGCCCTAGGTATATTGGGTCATATGAGATTCTCAAGAGAGTGGGGGAGGTAGCTTATAGACTTGTGCTGCCTCCAGGGTTATCCTGAGTTCATTCGGTATTCCATGTGTCTATGCTCCGGAAATATCATGGTGACCCGTCCCACGTGTTATATTTATGCATTGTCCAATTGGACAAGGATTTGACTTATAAGGAGGAGCCGGTATACATGTTAGACCGGAAGGTTCATCAGTTGAGGTCAAAGAGTTACCCTTCAGTTCGAGTGCAGTGGAAAGGTCAGTCTATCGAGGCAGCTACTTGGGAGTCCGAGTCGGACATGGGAGTAGATATCCATAATTGTTCGCTAGTTCAGGTGCTTTCTATGTCCGTACGAGGACGAACGCTTGTTTAAGAGGTGGAGATTGTGATGACCCAAAGGGTCATCTTATGAATTAAGACTCCATTTTGAGCTCATTAGCCTTAAAAAGATTAATTTTATTTACCTCGATTTGTGTGCACAGTCCGGGCGTGATTCCGAAAAGCCTTTATGTGAAAATATAAGAAATAATGATTTTGAGTAAACGGACCCGAACCCGTGTTCCGACGGTCCCGGAAGGTCCGTAGTAAAATATGGGACTTGGGCGTATGCCCGAAATTGAATTCCGAGGTCCCTAGCTTTAGAAATCAATTTTTGAAGAAAATTGTTATGTTGGATTTGTAAACGAAATAAAGAAATGAATTAATGTTTGAAACCATTGGTAGCGGGCCCGCATTTTGGCTTCGAAGCTCAGTACATGTTCGTTATAATGTTTAAGTATTATCTGTCAAATTTGGTGGAAATCGGAGTTCATTCGACGTGATTCGAATGTCCGGTTGAGAAAATAGTTATTTGAAATGTTCTTGAGAAATCATGAGTTTTGCAACTAAATTCATAGTTTTAGGTGTTATTCTTGTGATTTGATCACACGATCAAGTCCGTATGATGTTTTTAGACCTGCGTGCGTGTTTGGTTTGGAGCCCCGTGGTCTCGGTTAAGTTTTGGATAGGCTACGGGGTGTTTCCTCTCCCGCGATCGTGAAGAGTAAATTCACTGGGGGGTCATTTTCTTCTACTTGAACGCATAACCTTGGTCGTGAACGTGAAGCACTGGGGGGATTACCCTTCGTGAACACGTTGAGTTATGGTCATGGAGGAGGGGAGCTTCGAATTCCTCTTGTAACGACCGGCCGGTCATTCCGAGAGTTTAGCCCCGTTTCCCTTGTTTCTACTTCGTTATATGTGGTTCAACTTCATTTATGTTGTGTTGGGTCGGTTGGTTCGGGTTCGGGGTGGTCGTGATGAGAACTGAGACACTTAGTCTCTTAATTAGCTTAATAGTTGAAAAAGCCAACTGGGAGTTGACTTATTGATAAACCACCTCGTAATGTAGATTTTATGGTTCAGATATGTCACGACACCAAATCCTAACATGTCGTGATGGCGCCTATCGTGGAACTAGGCTAGCCAACCATCACCTAATTACTCATTTGTTCTATTGTAATACTTAAAAAATCAATAACAAGCAACAACAAAGCATAAAATAGTTTCTTTAAGTCTTTACGCCCCAATAATAATCTAACATTCTAAACAACTCTTCCAAGACTAGAGTCAATATGGTCACGAGCATATAAGAAATAAAACTAACCCTGCTAATGTCTTAATCAATGTCTATGAAATAAATACTAATACTAATAAAGGAAGGGAAATAGAGAAGTTGTGGATGTTGAACAGCTACCTCGAAATCCCGTAAGCTGCTAAATACGAACAAAGACAGCTACTGCTCCGAACCGGTACCTAGATCTGTGCACAGAGGAATAGGAAATAATGATGACTACGCCAATTTAGAAGTAATGAAAATAAATCACAGTCTGAGAAAATACGAAACACACAGCATATTTACACCAATTCACAAAACAGTAAAACATCAAGTCACCATAAAGTATACATCAAATACATAAGTTCGAAAACCGATTTCCAGAAAATCCGTTGAAACATGTACGATTTCAATATATCTCAGTTAAAACTCTCAGCAAAATCAGCTTGAAAAATGAAGTGCATCACAGTCAAAAACTCAGTAAAATCATCATAAATCTTCCCCTCGGGCCATAATCATTTCTCGTGACAATTTTTCTCAACACCTCACCATCACTATGTATCAGCCCAGTGGGCAACCTCACAGCCACTCAGTATCAATCAAGCGGGCAACCTCACAGTCACTTAGTATCAGTCCAGCGGGTAACCTCATAGTCACTCAGTATCAGCCCCACGGGCATCACTCACACTCAGTAGGTACATGCGATCACTGGGGGTGTACAGACTCCGGAGGGACTCCTACAGTCCAAGCGCTATAACAAGCCACATCACGGCATAAATCACTCACAATATTGGCCCTCGGCCAGCCACATCATGGCATAAATCACTCACAATATTGGCCCTCGACCAGCCACATCATGGCATAAATCACTCACAATATTGGCCCTCGGTCTCTCTCGTGTAATAACATCCTCACAATATTGGCTCGCAGCCTCACTCAGTCAGACACTCTGAACATGCCACTCGGGCCATCATTATACCGGGTTCACGACCCAAAAAAGTGTTTCATTTTCAAGAAATAGTATCAAAATACTCTGAGGGTAAAAACAATTATCAAGAAAAGAATGAGTGGAAATCATAACATATCAAGTGAGGAAAATAGTAAAAACAACCCCAAGGGGTAAACAGATCGGCACTAGGCCCCAAACATGGCTTGCAGCCCAAATTTTTTCAAAATATATATCAATACTATTAAGCATAGACTTTAAAATCGGGTTCACAACTCAATAGTTGCCTGAAAAGGAATATATTTCCAAATTTCCAATTTTTGCGTTCCAAAATCCGTGAAAGGATGCAAAGTCCGGGGTTTAATACCCTCATGACAGGATTTAAAGACATTACTTACCTCAAACTAGCCCAAAAAGCTACTCTGCAACCCGCTTGCCTCTCGAATCAACTTCCGAGCACTCCAAATCTATAAAGATCACATCTTTATCATCAAATTATTCTAAAGGAATGAATTCCAATCGAAAAGTACCAATTTTAGCATAAAACCCGAATTTAGTCAAAACCGGACCTCCGGACCGCGTCTTGGAACTCGAAAAGTTTAATACCAAAATATTCTTCATCATCTCACGAGTCCGTATATATAAAGAAAGCTGAAATCGGAGTTCGTTTAGCCCCTCAAATCGACCCCTAAAGATCTCATAATGTAAAGCCCTAACTCCACCTTTTTCTATTGATTTTCATGAATTTAACATTGATATTAAGGCCTTAATCACCTACAATCGAGTTAATGAGTCCAAAAAGATTACCTCAATGATGCACCAACGTTTCCCTCTTCAAAATCCCTAAAAAACCTCAGAACCCTCACAACAATGGTGGAAAAAGGGTTAAAAATTGCGAAGTCTTCTTTTTATACTTTCTGTCCTGACTTTTCGCACCTGCGGCCTCAACCTCGCATCTGCGGACTCGCATCTGCGGTAAAATCAACCACACCTACGACTTTTCATTAAACAGCCTAACTCCGCACCTGCGACTTCGCAGGTGCGGCCCCTATCCGCATCTGCGACCTTTTCCCTGACTGGCCAATTATCGCACTTGCGGAGCCTTCTTCTGCTCCTGCGGGCCCGCACCAGCGATGACCCATCCGCAGGTGCGGTAACACCAACACCAGTAGCTTCAGCAGCTACACAAGCACTCCAAACTCCCCGTCAACCACTCAAAACCATCTCGAGACCCTCGGGACCCCAACCAAACATACCAACCCCTCATCTATGATCATTCAAACTTAGTTGCACCCTCGGAACACCCAAAATAACATCAAAACACCAAGATCACATCAAATTCAAGCCTAAGAATTTTGAAATTTTCTAAAATCCACCAACGATTCCGAAACTATCCAAAACAACTCCGATTGACCTGAAATTTTGCATACATATCCAAAATGACATTTAAGAACCTATTCCAACTGTCGAAATTCCATTCCGACCCCGATAGCCTAATTTCCATTGCCGACCAGAAATTATCAAAAATTAACTTTCGCCAATTCAAACATAATTCTACACCGGTCCTCACAATAATATTCGGAACACACTCCTATGTCCCAAAACACCTAAGGAATCTATCCGAGCCATAAAATCCGCATTCCGAGGTCGTTTACCAATAAGTCAACTCTCAGTTGACTTTTCCAACTCTAAGGTTATTTTTAAGGCTAAGTGACTAAATTCTCATTATAATTATTCCAATCCCGAGCCTACCACTCTAACACATCAAGAACAATTTAGCCAAGCCATGACGATGCAATAACAATAATTTATAATGCTGATTCTACGTAACGACCGACCGGGTCGTCACATTCTCCCCTTCTTAAACAAACATTCATCCTCGAACGGGTCTAGAAACGTACCTGGAGTCTCAAACAAGTGAGGATAGTTGCTTTGCATCTCTCGCTCGGTCTCCCAAGTAGCCTCCTCCACTGGCTGACCTCTCCACTATACTTTCACTGAAGCTGTATTCTTAGACCTCAACTTTCTGACCTGACGATTCAAAATTTCTGACCTGACCTCTACCTCATATGAAATATCACCCTGGAGCTAAACTTTGCTGAAGTCTAACACATGAGACGGGTCACCAACATACTTCCTGAGCATCGACACATGAAACAACGGATGAACACTGGATAGGCTGGGTGGCAAGGTAAGTCTATAAGCCACCTCTCCAACCTTCTAAAGTACTTCAAAAGAACCAATAAATTATGGGCCCAACTTTCCTCTTTTTTCGAACCTCATAACACCCTTCATGGGTGATACTTTCAGCAGTACCTTATCACCTTCCATAAAAGACACATCCCGGACCTTCCAGTTCGCATAACTCTTCTGCCTAGACTGCGTCGTGCGAAGTCTCTCCTGAATCAACTTCACTTTCTCTAGCGCATCCTGAATCAAATATGTGCCCAATAACTTAGCCTCACCAGGCTCGAACCAACCAACCGGAGATCTACACCTCCTACCATATGAAGCCTGATACGGGGCCATCTGAATACTGGACTAGTAGCTGTTATTATATGCAAACTCTGCTAGTGGCAGAAACGGATCCCATGAACCACCAAAATCAACCACACAAGCCCGTAACATATCCTCCAAAATCTTAATAGTCCATACTGACTACCTGTCGGTCTGAGGATGAAATCTAGTGCTCAACTCTACATCAGTACCTATACCTCTCTGTACAACCCTCCAAAACTGAGATGTGAACTGAGTACCTCTGTTAGAAATAATAGAAATCGGAACTCCATGCAATCAGACAATCTCCTTAATGTAAATACCAGCTAATCGCTCTGATGTATAAGAAGTACCAACAGGAATGAAGTGTGTGGACTTGGTCAATCTATCCACAATGACCCAAAAAGCATCAAAACCCTTCGAAGTCCGTGGAAGCCCAACTACAAAGTCTATAGTAATCCGCTCTTCCACTCCAGAATATCTAACCTCTGAAGTAAACTACCTGGTCTCTGGTGCTCATACTTGACTTGCTGACAGTTGAGACACCGTGCTACATACTCAACAATATCTCTCTTCATCCGCCTCCACCAATACTACTATCTCAGATCTTGATACATCTTCGCGGCACCCGGATGAATGGAATACCACGAGTTGTGAGCCTCTGCTAATATCAACTCTCGAATACCATCCACACTGGGCACACAAATACGACCCTACATCCTCATAACACCATCATCACCAATAGTCACATCCCTGGAATCATCTCGACGGACCCTATCCCGAAGTACCAACAAATGCCGATCATCATACTGTCGAGCTCTAATCTGATCATTGAGAGAAGACCGGGAACCCATGCTAGCTAATACCCGCAAAGGGTCTGACAAATCCAATCTCACCAACTGACCCGCTAAAGCCTGAACATCAAGTGCTAAAGTCGCTCTACTGCTGAAATGTAAGTTAGACTCCCCAAACTCTTGGCTCTGTGACTCAAGCCATCGGCCACTACATTGGCCTTCCCCGAATGATACAAAATAGTAAGGTCATAATCTTTGAGAAGCTCCAACCATCTCCTCTGCCGCAAATTCAAATTCTTCTTTCTCAGCAGATACTGCAAGCTACGATGATCAGTGAAAATCTCACACTGTACCCTATACAAGTAATGGCGTCAAATCTTTAAGGCATGAACAATGGCAGCTAACTCAAGATCGTGCACTGGGTAATTCTTCTCGTGCACCTTCAACTGTCTAGACGCGTAGGCAATCACCCTACCATCCTGCTTCAATATCGCTCCCAAGCCAACTCTAGAAGCATCACAATAGACTGTGTAAGAGCTCGAACCGGTAGGGAAAACCAATACCGGAGTTGTAGTAAATGTTGACTCGAGCTTCTGAAAGCTCTCTTCACACTCATCGGACCATCTGAATAGAGCACCCTTCTGGGTCAATCTGGTCAATGGTGAAGCAATAGAAGAGAATCCTTCCACAAAGCGAAGGTAATATCCCGCCAGACCAAGGAAACTCCTAATCTCAGTAGCTGAGGATGGTCTGGGCCAACTCTGTATTGCCTCAATCTTCTTCGGATCAACCTGAATACCCTCACTAGACACCACGTGCCCCAAGAAAGCTATTAAACCAAGCCAAAACTCACACTTGGAGAATTTTGCATAAAACTTCTCCTCCCTCAACCTCTGTAACACAACCCTTACATGTTGAGCATGCTCTTCCTAGCTACGAGAATAAACCAGGATGTCATCAATGAATACAATGACGAAAGAATCAAGGTAACGCTGAAACACGTTGTTCATCATTGCATGAACGCGGCTGGGAAATTGGTAAGTACAAATGACATAACCAGAAACTCATAATGAGCATATCTGGTCCTGAAAGCAGTCTTCTGAATGTCATAATCCCGAATCTTTAGTTGGTGATACCCCGACCTCAAGTCAATCATGGAGAACACCTTAGCTCCCTGAAGCTGATCAAATAAGTCATCAATACGAGGCAAAGGATATTGGTTCTTCACCATAACCTTATTCAGTTGTCTATACTCAATGCACATGCGCATCGAATGATCCTTCTTCTTCATAAACAACACCGGTGCACCCCAAGGTGACACACTAGGCCAAATGAACCCCTTATCTAAGAGTTCCTGAAGCTGCTCCTTCAATTCTTTCTACTCCGCTGGTGCCATACATTAAGGTGGAATAGAGATAGGCTGAGTGTCTAGCACCAATTCAATACCAAAATCAATATCCCTGTTAGGTGGCATGCCTGGCAGGTCTGCAAGAAAAACATCCAGAAAATCATGGACTACAAGAACAGAATCAACAGAGACTACTAACATCCCTTACAAAAGCAAGACAAGACTCGCACCCTTTCTCAACCATACGCTGAGCTTTCAAATAAGAAATCACTCGGCTAGGCACATGCTCTATAGACCCTCTCCACTCAACTCTCGGAACTCTGGGCATAGTTAAGGTCACGGTCTTAGCGTGACAATCAAGAATAGCATGACATGGTGATAACCAATCCATGCCCATAATTACATCAAAATCAACCATACTGAGTAACATCAAGTCCACTCGGGTATCTAGACCCCCAATAGATATAAGACATGACCGATACACACGGTCCACAACAATAGTATCGCCCACTGGAGTCGAAACATGAACAAACGTAACTTAAGACTAACGAGCCATATTCAGAAAGTGGGCAAAATAAGATGAAACATACGAGTGCGTGGAAGCAGGGTCAAATAAAGCCAAAGCATCACTGTGACAAACTGAAATCGTACATGTAATCACCACATCTAAGGCCATAGCATCAGGCCTAGCCAGAAGTGCATAAATACATGGCTGGCCTCCACCTGTTGGACCTCCCCCTCTAGGGAGGCCTCTAGCTACCTGACCACCACCCCTAGATGTCTGAGTAGGTGGTGAAGTGACTGGGGCTGAAGTCGAGGGTTGAACCCTCTACTAAGATGAACTACCAGGACGACGGGGACACTGCCTCCACTCATGTCCGAACTCTCCACGCTCATAACAACCACCTAGAGATGGGGATGAAAACTGACAAGAACCTCTGCCACCACGATAACCACCAGACGAACCATACATAGAAGAACCTTGATAAGATGATGCTCGGGCGGAGCTTTGAGCTGGAAAAGCACTAAAATATGAGTGGCCCTGATGAGAGTTGCGATGACCCTGCCCCGAAGATACACCACTGTAAGCTAGGCGAACTGGCTGTGGAGGTCTAAATGGACGACCTCTGCTGTGCTGAATTTACCCTCTAGAAGGGGCACCACTGAAGCTACCTGATCCCCGAGGCTTTTTAGCCTACCTCTCCTCATGCTCCTGCCTACGAACAGACTCAATGTCTCAAGCAATGTCAACTACTTGCTCCAATGTAGCTGCGGATACTCTCTCCCTGGTCATCAAAATCCGAAGCTGATATATGAGACCATCTACAAACCTCCTGATCCTTTCCTAGTCGGTAGAGACTAACTACGAAGCATGTCTAGCCAACTCAGAAAACCTTATCTCGTACTGAGTAACTGACAACTCTCCCTAGCGTTGCTGCTCAAACTGTCTGCGTTGATCCTCTCTGTGGGATTAAGAAACATACTTCTCCAAAAAGAGCGTGAAGAACTACTGCCAAGTGAGTGGTGCTGAACCAACCATCCTAAGCCTCTCAAATGCCTCCCACCAAGTGAAAGCATGACCAGCAAACTGAAATGTAGCAAATGAGACCCCGCTGGTCTCTAAAATACTAGCAGTACATAGTATCCTCTGGCACATATCTAGAAACCCTTGGGCATCCTCGCCCTCTGTACCGTTGAAAGTTGGAGGCTGAAGTCTGCTGAACCTCTCCAGTCTGCGCTGCTCATCCTCAGGCATATCATGAACCACATAGTCCTGAACTAGGGCAACCGGCTGAGCTGGGACTACCCCCAGTGCCTGAATACCCTGTACAGCCTACTCAGGTGTCGGGGCAGCTGGAGTCTGAACGCCTCCCCCGGCCTGAGTTGTAGTGGAAGTAGTAGACGTAGTGGCTGCCTGATCCAAACTGGTACACACCTTCAATATCTGAGCCAGGGTCTCGTGAAGACACGGAATAACCATAGGCACTGTCGGTGCCTGAGCCTGTCCAACTGGAGCACCATTGGCGGGAACCTGATCCTGACCGATAGGGGGATCCTGTGGTACTGTCCCGGCTGCTACACGGGCTGGTCCCCTAACTCCACCACGTCCCCAACCCCTTTTAAGTCTGGCTGGTGTCTGATCACCCTGATCGGTATTGCGTGTCCTTACCATCTGTGAGAGAATGAAACAACATGAGTGTAGATTTGAAGAATCAATAGATTGGCACGAAAGAGTTCAAGAAAATAGAGATGTTTCCTAATAGTTCTGCAGCCTCTCGAAGATAAGTACAGAAGTCTCCGTACCAATCCACAAGACTCTACTGAACCTGCTCATGACCGTTGACTCCTATGTAACCTAGAGCTCTGATACCAACTTGTCACGACCCCAAATCCTTACAGGTCGTGATGGCGCCTATCATGGAACTAGGCTAGCTAACCATCACCTAATTACTCATCCATTCTATTATAATACTTCAAAAATAAATAACAAGCAACAACAAAGCATAAAATACTTTCTTTAAGTCTTTACGCCCCAATAATAATCTAACATTCTAAACAACTCTCCCAAGACTGGATTCAATATGGTCAGGAGCATCTAAGAAATAAAACTAACCCTACTAATGTCTTAATCAATGTCTATGAAATAAATACTAATACTAATAAAGGAAGGGAAATGGAGAAGCTGCGGACGATGAACAGCTACCTCAAAATCCCATAAGCTGCTGAATACGAACAAATACAGCTACTGCTCTGAGCCGGTACATGTATCTATGCACAGAGGCACATGGAGTAATGATGAGTACGCCAACTCAGTAGTAATGAAAATAAATCACGGTCTGAGAAAATATGAAACAAACAGCACATATACACCAATTCACAAAACAGTAAAACATCAAGTCACCATAAAGTATACATCAAATACATAAGTTCGAAAACCAATTTCAAGAAAATCCTTTGAAACAAGTATGATTTCAATATATCTCATTAAAACTCTCAGTAAAATCAGTTTGAAAAACGAAGTGCATCACAGTCAAAAACTCAGTAATATCATCATAAATCTGCCCCTCGGGCCATAATCATTTCTCGTAACAATTTCCCTCAGCACCTTACCATCACTCAGTGTCAGCCCAGCGGGAAACCTCACAGTCACTCAGTATCAATCAAGCGGGCAACCTCACAGTCAATTAGTATCAGCCTAGCGGGAAACCTCACAGTCATTCCGTATCAGCCCTGCGGGCATCACTCGCACTCAGTAGGTACCTGCGCTCACTGGGGGTGTACAGACTCCGGAGGGGCTCCTACAGTCCAAGCGCTATAACAAGCCACATCATGGCATAAATCATTCACAATATTGGCCCTCGGCCAGCCACATCATGGCATAAATCACTCACTGTATTGGCCCTCGGTCTCTCTCGTATAATAACATCCTCACAATATTGGCTCGCATCCTCACTCAGTCAGACACTTTGAACATGCCACTCGGGCCATCATTATACCGGGTTCTCAACCCAAAATAGTGTTTCATTTTCAAGAAATAGTATGAAAATATTCTGAGTGTCAAAACAATTATCAAGAAAAGACTGATTGGAAATCATAACATATCAAGTGAGGAAAATAGTAAAAACACCCCCCAAGGGGTAAACAGATCGACACTAGGCCCCAAACATGGCTTGGAGCCCAAATTATATCAAAATATATATCAATACTATTAAACATAGGCTTTAAAATCGGGTTCGCAACTCAATAGTTGCCTAAAAAGGAATATATTTCCAAATTTCCAATCTTTGCATTCCAAAATCCGTGAAAGGATGCAATGTACGGGGTTTCATACCCTCAAGACAGGATATAAAGACATTACTTACCTCAAACTAGCCCGAAAAGCTACTTTGCAACCCGCTTGCCTCTCGAATCAACTTCCGAGCGCTCCAAACCTATAAATATTTGATCTTTATCATCAAATTAAGCTAAAGGAATGAATTCCAATCGAAAAGTACCAATTTTAGCATAAAACCCGAATTTAGCCAAAACCCGACCCCCGGGCCCGTGTCTCGTAACTCGACAAATTTTATACCAAATATTCATCATCATCTCACGAGTCTGTACATATAAAGAACGCTGAAATCGGAGTTCATTTGACCCCTCAAATCGACCCCTAAATGTCTCATAATCTAAATCCCTAACTCCATCTTTTTCTACTGATTTTCATTAATTTAACACTAATATTAAGGTCTTTAATCAACTACAATCGAGTTAATGAGTCCAAAAATCTTACCTCAATGATGCACCAACGTTTCCCTCTTCAAAATCCTTCAAAAACCTCGGAACCAGCACAACAATGGTGGAAAAAGGGTTAAAAATCGCGAAGTCTCGTTTTTATACTTTCTGTCCAGGCTTTTCGCACTTGCAGCCTCAAACTCGCACCTGCGGTCAAATAAACAACACCTGTGACTTTTCATTAAACGACCTAACTCCGCACATGCGACTCATATTCCGCACCTACGACTTCGTAGGTGCGGCCCCTATCCGCATTTGTGACCTTTTTTCCCTGCCTGGCAAATTATCGCACCTGTGGAGCCTTCTTCTGCTCCTCCGGGCCCGCACTTGTGATGACTCATCCGCAGGTGCGGTTACACAAGCACCAGCAACTTCAACAACAACACAAGCACTCAAAACTCCCCGTCAACCACTCAAAACCATCCTGAGCGCCCAACCAAACATACCAACCCCTCATATATGATCATTCAAACTTATTTGCACCCTCGGAACACCCAAAATAACATCAAAACACCAAAATCACAACAAATTCAAGCCTAAGAACTTTGAAATTTTCTAAAATCCACTAACTATTCTGAAACTATCCTAAACAACTCCGATTGACCTAAAATTTTGCAGATATATCCAAAATGACATTACAAATCTGTTCCAACTGTCAGAATTCCATTCCAACCCCGATAGCCTAATTTCCACTGCCGACCGGAAATTACCAAAAACTAACTTTCTCCAATTCAAGCCTAATTCTACACCGGTCCTCACAAAAATGTTTCGAACGCACTCCTAAGTCCCAAATAACCTAATGTCTATTTGAACCATAAAATCCGCATTCTAAGGTCGTTTACCAATAAGTCAACTCTCAATTGACTTTTCCTACTCTAAGGCTATTTTTAAAAGCTAAGTGACTAAATTCTCATTATAATTATTTCGATTCCGAGCCTACCACTCTAACACATCAAGAATAGTTTAACCAAGCTACGACGATGCAATAGCAGTAATTTATAATGCAGATTCTACATAACGACTGACCGGGTCGTTATATTCTCCCCCTCTTAAACAAACGTTCGTCCTCGAACGGGTCTAGAAACGTACCTGGAGTCTCAAACAACTGACGATATTTTCTCTGCATCTCTCGCTCGGTCTCCCAAGTAACCTCCTCCACTGGCTGACCTGACGATCCAAAATTGCTACTGGCTTTACCTCATATGACATATCACCCTCGAGGTGAAGTGTGCTGAAGTCTAACACATGAGACGGGTCACCTACTTCCTGAGCATCGACACATGAAACACCAGATAAACACTCGATAGGCTGGGTGGCAAGGCAAGCCTATAAGCCACCTCTCCAACCTTCTGAAGTACCTCAAAATGACCAATAAACTGTGGTCTCAGCTTTCCTCTCTTTCCGAACCTCATAACACCCTTCATGGGTGATACTTTCAGTTGTACCTTATCACCTTCCATAAAAGACACATCCCGGACCTTCCAGTCCGCATAACTCTTCTGCCTAGACTGCACCGTACAAAATCGCTCCTGAATCCACTTCACTTTCTCCAGCGTATCCTGAATCAAATCTATTCCCAATAACTTAGCATCGCCAGGCTCGAACCAACCAACCATAGATCTACACCTCCTACCATATAAATCCTCATACGGGGCCATCTGAATACTGGACTGGATTTCAAACATCAAACAACTTGAGGTAAAAGACGTTCTCACCAAAACCCTAAAATCGACGACTGCTGCGCAAGCCTACTGATCACTGCCATGGCCATTCTGGCCAGTAGTGAGCCACCACCAATGGCTGGGCATTCTACACAACCATCTCCCATCAATACCCAACCCAACTCGACAACAAACAACAACCAAAATCCC
>ML336197.1:5483-20373 GCA_005239505.1 Nicotiana paniculata
TGCTACACTTGCTGTGCATTTTTATTGCACAGGTACTTTCCTAGCAATGTGGAGGATCCGGAGACTTAGGTGAGTTGCATCATTCGGAGGCGATCCGCAGCTGACAGAGTCACCTTCATACTGTATTTATTTTATTTTAAATTTCCTTGTCCAGTTGTATTTCGGACAGGCTTTGTAATGATTGTATAAATTCTTAGAAATTGCTCATGCACTTGTGACACCGGGTTCTGGGATAAGTGTTGGGATATAATTGCTTAAGTGTAATCTTTAAACCATTATTTTTAATTAACAAACTTTTATTTGGTTAATATGTAATTAAGTGAAAGGAAATGTTTTTCATAAATGTTAAAACCGGAAAGTTATTTCAATTAATTAATGAGTTGGCTTGCCTGACATGGATGTCCGGCGCCATCACAACCTTAGGAATTTTTGGGTCGTGACACCCTCTTATTATTATGGTGTGCATTGGGAACAATGCAAAATTTTAAGTGTATGGTGAGGAGATCGTTTGGGTGACTTTCTAGTTGTATTAGATTAATTGAATAATGTTTTTTTAATAAAAAAATGTCTTTTTATTATTTTAGGTAGTAATAATCCCTCTTGATTTTTCTTTGTGCCTCGGTTCTTTTTCACGGAATGTAGTAGAACCGGGTAGTAGTTTTTTAATCTTTAAAGTAGAGTAAGATTTAGGGGATAAAAGGATGGGTAAAAATGAGATTTGATAGGCGCCTTTGACTAGTTTGATAGTAGCATATTTAGGCTCTAGCAAGTTTAGTACCTTACCTATGGTTTGAAAATGCTTATGATGCCTTGTTGAGTAGATAACATATTTATTGACGCCTAGATCTCGTTTTTTTTTGCTTGTTTCACTTTGTGCTTGATGTTTAATATTTTATGGCTCTGTAAATACTTGCAATTGTTTGAGAATTGGAATGTAAACTGTGATGACCCAAAGAGTCATCTTATGAATTAAGACTCCATTCCAGCACCATAAGCCTTAAAAAGATTAATTTTATTTACCTCGATTTACGTGTGTAGTCCGGCGTGAAACCAAAAAGCTTTTTATGTGAAAATATGAGAAATAATAATTTTTGAAATTAAAATATGGTTTTTGTTGAATTTGTTCAACATTTTGAGTAGACGGAGCCGGTTCTGTATTCCGATGATCCCGAGATATCCGCGGTAAAATATGGGACTTGGGCGTATCCCCGTAATTGAATTCCGAGGTCCCTAGCTTTAGAAAACAATTTTTGAAGAAAATTTTTATGCTGGATTTTGAAGGAAATAAAGAAATGAATTAATGTTTGAACTCATTGGTATTGGGCCCGTATTTTGGTTCCGGAGCCCGGTACAAGTTTGTTATGATATTTAAGTCTTATATGTGAAATTTGATGAGAGTCGGAGTTGAATTGACGTGATTTGGACGTCCGGTTGAAATGTTAGAAATTTGAGTGTTCTTGAGGATCTCTTGAGTTTTGAGGTTAAATTTATAATTTTTGATGTTATTTTCATGATTTGATCACACTAGCAAGTCCGTATGATGTTTTTAGACTTACGTGCATGTTTGGTTTAGAGCCCCGAGGGCTCGGGTGAGTTTTGGGTAGGTTTCGGGGTGTTTTGAACTTGGAAATAACTGTTGTAAATCTGTTTCTGGTGCACTGATTCATTCTTCATCGCGATTGTGAAGCTTCACATGCGATCGCGTAGAGTAAATTTGTTGGGGGTCGTTTTTGTGCTATGCGAACGCAAAACCTAGGCCGCGAACGCGAAGCACTGGGGATTACCCTTCGCGAACGCGACCAGGCTATCGCGAATGCGGAGAGTAATGGGCATGGGGGAGGGGGCTCGCACTTCTTCAATGCGAACGCACCCATTAGGCTGCGATCGCGAAGGCTATTGGCCAGATTCTACGCAAACGCGACAGGCCCATTGCGAACGCGATAAAGGCCTATCCAGCGATTTAATAACGATTTTAACACGGGCAGAACCTATTTTCTTCATATTTTCGAAGTAAAAAGACCTAGAGGCGATTTTCAACCTACACGTTCATACTCAAAGTGTTGGTAAACGATTTTAAACTCTTCTCTTTCGATTACCCAATGTTTTTCATCATTTTTCAATCAAAAATCAAGAATTTTCACGGTAGAAATTGGGGGTTTGTGTTGAATTAGAGAATTTTGTAAAAATAAAATTTTGACCTCAAATTAGGGTCGGATTTAGAAACTAATTACATGCTTTGTGTCGGGGGTAGATGGGTAAAAAAAATTTGTCCGAACCCCGAGTTTGGACCAAGCGGGCCCGGAGTCGGTTTTTAACTTTTTTTTGAGAAAATTTAGGAAAACCATAATTTTTCAGTAAAGTTAGTTCCTTTAGCACTAATTAATTATATTGAACTAATTATGATTAGATACGAGTGAGTTGAAGCCCAATTCCGAAGGAAGAGTAGTGCTTGAGCAGTGAGTGGCTTGTGAATTCGAGGTAAGTGTTGTGTCTAACCTTAGCTTGAGGGAATAGGTATTGTGTGACTACTTGTTACCTGTTTTGTTACTAAATACAATGTATATGTGAGGTGACGAGTACTTATACGTTGTGGTCAGGTCATAACATGCGAGTGAAAGTAAATTCTTGTTATTTTGGTAGTTGTAAAGCCTATTACTTGTGATTATCGTTGTTGTTGAAATGTTAGAAGTTTGGTACCCGGTTCCACCATGATGGATAATATTGTGAATATTGAATTGAGATTGAAATAATAAATGAAAATAAAAACTATGATGAAATATTGATTTCCTGCGAAATCCCTCTTTGTATGTTGTTAATGATTCTGTGATTGGTAAGGAGGAGTGTAAAGCACGAAGGGTGATGCCGTGCATGATCCAAATATATTCTATTATGAGGAAGAGTGTAAATCAAGAAGGGTGATTCCATGACTGAATGAAATATATTGTGAGAGTAAAATCACGAATGGTGATGCCGTGCCTGAATGAAATACATTGTGAGAGTAAAAGCACGAAGGGTGATGCCGTGTGCATTTATGATATGGGGAGGACGAGAGTAAAATCACGAAGGGTGGTGCCATGTGAGTTCCTTTTCTATTCTTATTGCTTTAAATTATTGTTGATTACTGTTTAATGTTGTCTTGTTGGTTTTATCACTCTTTATGTTAAATTCTCCATAGCATGACCCCTTCCCATTATTGGATATAATGTTAACTCTTTAATTGTTATTGTTGTTGTTAGTAAGTTTATACATGTCCAGTTTTTTCTGTGGTGTCCTGTCCTAGCCTCGTCACTACTTCGCCAAGGTTAGACTTGTCACTTACTCAGTACATAGGGTCGGTTGTACTGATACTACACTCTGCACTTCTTGTGCAGATCCAGGTACCGATCAAAGCTAGGTGAAAGTACTTGTTGATTCTATATGCGCGGAGACACGAGGTAGATCTGCAGGCGTCAACAGATTCCTGGAGTCTTCCCTTATCTATTATATCGTTGTTTTATTTCGTTCAAAACAAAGACATATTTCTTTCAGCCCAATTATTTGTAGTACTCTTTAGTAGTTTGTGGATTGTCACACCAAACCCTAGGTAGTTATATAGTATATATTTAGTTCGTGGTTCTGTTTATTTATTCGATTATTATTCATGAAGTTATTTATCAGGAAATATTAGATTCAGTATTCATTTTTTTGAATTGTTATTCATGTTTAAGAAATTTTTTAAAATAAAATAGTTAGTTAAGTTCTAACATTGGCTTGCCTAGCAAGTGTGGTGTTAGGTGTCATCACGATCCCGTGGGTTGGGAATTTGGGTCGTGACAAGTTGGTATCAGAGCACTAGGTTTCCTAGGTATCACAATTCACGAACAAGCTTAATAGAGTCTGAGGGATCGGTACGGAGACGTCTGTACTTATCTCTCAGAGGCTATGAAGTTAGGAACAAACTCATTTTATTTCTACTCCGTCGTGCGATTCTTGATATCTAAAAAAATATTGATTGAACTCTTCTACTCTCTCGCAGATGGAGAGAACACGTGCTTCCTCTTCCACTGACCAACAATCTGGTCCTCCAGCAGCAGCAACAACTCCTATTAGGGGCAGAGGCCGAGGCCACGTCAGAGGCCGAGGCAGGGGCAGGACTCAGCCAGTTGCTCATACTGCAGCCCCAGCGACGAAGCCCAGGTTGATATTGATGAGGGGGATCCAGTTCAGACCATTCCAGCTGGACCAGCTCAGATCCCAGAGAGGTTCATTGCTATCCCGGTGCTTCAGGATGCTTTGGTCCGATTAGTGGGCCTTATGAAGAGTGTAGTCCAGACTGGCGCACTCCCTGTTGCAGCAGCCGTATCTCAGGCTGGAGGAGGGGTCCAGACTCCTGCTACCCACACTCCTGATCAGACTACTCCTCAGGTCCAAACCCCATAAGCCAACCCAGTTGGGGTAGTTCAGACAGTTACTGCAGCCCCGATTGCTGATGGGGCAGCTATGACTTTCGATGCTTTGTGGAGACTGGACAGGTTCATCAAGCTTTTCCCTGTTCACTTCAGTGGTGCTACTTCAGAGGATCCTCAGGAATATCTGGACAGTTGTCATGAGGTTCTTCGTAATATGGGTATTTTGGAGACCAATGGGGTCGACTTCACCGCATTTCAGATGACTTGTTCCGCCAAGAAATGGTGGAGGGATTATTTGTTGACTAGACAAGATGGGTCACCTTCTTTGACTTGGGATCAATTTTCTCACCTCTTTTTGGAGAAACTTTTGCGTATCACTACTAGAGAAGAGAAGCGTCATTAGTTTGAGCGTCTTCAGCACGACGACATGTCAGTTACCCAGTATAAGAACTGCTTTGTGGATTTAGCTCGGCATGCTATTATTTTGTTGCCCACAGAGATAGAGGGAGAGTTAGGAGATTTATTGAGGGTCTTTCTCAGCCCATCAGGTTGCAGATGGCCAAAGAGATGGGGGCTGAGATTTCGTTTCAGGACGCGACCAAGGTGGCCAGGAGAGTTGAGTTGGTTCTTGGATGGGAGGTCAGGGGTCAGACAAGAGACCTCTCAATTCCGATGGATTCAGTGGTGCCTCATCTAGAGGCGGGGGTACTCAGGGTAGAGTCCATCCTTCCAGGCCATTTAATTTAGCACTTCAGACGTCCTAGGGGGCCCTAGGTGGTCGTGGCTCTCATTTTCCTTATTTTGATCAGTCAGCCCCTATTAATGCACCTCTTCTCCAGAGCTTTCAGGGGTTATCCAGGTCGACAGAGTCGGTTTGCCGGCCAATAGTCTCGACAGCCGAGGTCTTGCTATACTTGTGGTGACCCGAGGCACGTTGCTAGGTATGACCCTCATGTGTCGGATAATTATCAGTACCAGAATTCTTGTGCTATAGTTCCAACACCAGTTACAGCACCACCTACCCAGCCAACTAGGGGTAGGGGTTAGGTAGCCAGAAGTAGGGGTTAGGTAGCCAGATGTAGAGGTCAGAATGCTAGAGGTGGAGGCTAGCCCGTTAGAGGTGGAGGTTCACTTGCCAGGGGTCCTCCGGGTGACGTAGTTTAGGGTGGTGGGGCCTAACCTCGATTACATGCATTTCCAGCTAGACCCGAGGCGGAGTCCTTTGATGCAGCTATCATAGGTACCATTTTAGTTTTTAATAGAGACGCTTCAGTTTTGTTTCATCCGTCGTCTACTTATTCTTATGTGTCATCATATTTTTCCTCGTATTTGGTTGTGCCCCGTGACTCCTTGATTATCCCTATTTATGTTTCTATGCCGGTGGGGGATGCTATTGTGGTAGATCGTGTATATCGTTCGTGCGTAGTTGTTATTGAGGGTCTTGAAACTAGTATAGACCTTTTGCTTCTTGACATGGTCGATTTTGATGTCATATTGGGCATGGATTGGTTGTCGCCTTATTATGCCATCTGGGACAGTCATGCCAAGACAGTTACTTTAGCTTTGCCGGGATTGCCTCGGTTAGAATGGAAAGGGACTCCTGGTCATTCTCCAAGTAGAGTGATCTCTTATGCCAAGGCTCGTCGCATGGTTGAGAAGGGATGTTTGGCTTATTTGGCTCATATTCATGATTCTGACTCCGAAATTTCTTCAATAGGGTCAGTGCCTATTGTTCAGGAGTTTCCCGAAGTGTTTCCTACAGACTTGTCGGGGATGCCACCCAACAGGGATATCAATTTTTTTATTGATGTGGCTCCGTGCACTCAGCCCATTTCTATTCCTCCATACCGGATGGCCCCGCCAGAATTGAAAGAATTGAAAGAACAGTTGCAAGACCTACTTGATAAGGGTTTCGACAGGCCTAGTGTCTCGCCCTAGGGTGCACTGGTTTTGTTCGTAAATAAGAAGGATGGATTGATGAGAATGTGTATAGATTACCAGCAGTTGAATAAGGTTTCTATCAAAAATAAGTATCCATTGCCGAGAATTAATGGTTTATTTGATCAGTTTCAGGGTGCCTGTGTGTTGTCGAAAATTGATCTGATATCGGGCTACCATCAGTTGAAGATTAGGGTGTCCGATGTTCCTAAGACAACCTTTCAGACAAGGTATGGGCATTATGAATTTTTGGTGATGTCTTTGGCTTGACTAATGCCCCAACATCCTTTATGGATTTGATGAATCGGGTTTTCAAGCCTTATCTGGATTCCTTCGTAATTGTGTTCATGGATGATATTCTTATATACTCCCGCAATCGGGAGGAGCATGAGCAGCACCTCCATATAGCACTCCATACTTTGAGGGATAATCAGTTGTATGCAAAATTTTCAAAGTGTGAATTCTAGTTAGATTCAGTAGATTTCTTGGTCATATTGTATCAGCAGAGGGTATTCAGGTAGATCCTAAGAAGATAGAGGCATTCAAGAACTGGCCTAGACCCACTTCAGAAACGGAAATCAGGATCTTCTTGGGTTTTGCGGGATACTACCATCGTTTTGTGGAGGGGTTCTCGTCTATAGCAGCCCCTATGACGAGATTGACTCAGAAGGGTGCCCCGTTTAAATGGTCGGATGAGTGTGAGGCGAGCTTTCAGAAGCTCAAGACAGCCTTGACTTCAGCACCGGTGTTGGTGTTGCCATCAGGTTCAGGATCTTTTACAGTATATTGTGACGCTTCCCGTGTTGGGCTTGGAGCATTATTAATGCAGGAAGGCAGGGTGATTGCATATGCGTCTCGGCAGTTGAAAGCTAATGAGAAGAATTATCATGTTCATGACTTGGAGTTGGCCGCCATTGTTCACGCATTGAAAATATGGAGGCACTATCTTTATGGCGTGCCATGTGAGGTTTACACGGATCTTAATTTGAGACAGAGGAGATGGCTAGAGTTATTGAAAGATTATGACATCATTATATTGTATCATCCAGGAAAGGGCAATGTTGTGGCCGATTCATTGAGTAGGAAGGTAGTAAGTATGGACAGCCTTGCATTTATTTCAATTGGCGAGAGACCGGTTAGCTTTAGATATTCAGACGTTGGCTAATTAGTTCGTGAGGTTGGACATTTCGCCCAGCCATGTTCTAGCTTGTACAGTTGCTCGGTCTTCCTTATTCGAGTGTATCAGAGATCGGCAGGATGATGACCCGCACTTGATGGTCCTTAGGGACACTGTTCGGCACAGTGGTGCCAAGCAGGTTACACAGTTGGAGATGACGGTGTTTTGAGGATCCAGAGTCGTATATGTGTGACTAATGTTGATGGACTTCGTGAGTTGATCCTTGAGGAGGCTGACAGTTCTAAGTATTCTATTCACCCGACTGCTGCCAAGATGTACCAGGACTTGCGACAACACTATTGGTGGAGAAGGATGAAAAAGGATATTGTTGCTTATGTGGCTCGTTGTTTTAATTGCCAACAGGTGAAATATGAGCATCAAAGACCCGATGGTTTACTTCAGCAGATAGAGATTCCTGAGTGAAAGTGGGAGCGTATCATTATGGACTTCATTGTTGGACTCCCGCAGACTCAGAGAAAGCCAGACGCCGTTTGGGTTATTGTGGATAGGCTGACTAAATCAGCATATTTCATTCCAGTAGCAAGTACTTTTACTTCGGAGCGATTGGCAGAGAAATATATTCGAGAGATTGTTCGCCTTCACGGTGTGCCCGTGTCTATTATTTTTGATCGAGGTAAGCAGTTTACCTCGCACTTTGGGAGGGCAGTTCAGCGAGAGTTGGGTACACGAGTTGAGTTGAGCACATCATTTCATCCTCAGATGGATGGACAGTCCGAGCGTACTATTCAGATCTTGGAGGATATGCTCCGCGTTTGTGTTATTGATTTTGGAGGTTCTTGGTATCAATTCTTTCCGTTAGCAGAGTTTGCCTACAATAATAGTTATCAGTCGAGCATTTAGATGGCTCCCTATGAGGCATTATATGGTAGTCGGTGTAGATCGCCAGTTGGGTGGTTTGAGCGGGGAGAGGCTCGATTATTTGGTACAGACTTAGTTCAGGAGGCCTTAGATAAGGTCAAGGTTATACAGGATCGACTTCGTGCACCTCAGTCTAGGCAAAAGAGTTACGGCGATCGTAAGGTTTGTGATACGGCATTCATGGTTGGAGAGAGAGTATTACTTCGGGTATCACCCATGAAGGGTGTCATGAGATTTGGGAAGAAGGGCAAGTTGAGCCCTAGGTATATTGGACCATTTGAGATTCTTGAGAGAGTGGGGGAGATAGCTTATAGACTTGCGTTGCCTCCAGGGTTATCCTCAGTTCATCCGGTATTCCATGTGTCTATGCTCCGAAAATATCATAGTGACCCGACCCACGTGTTAGATTTCAGCTTTGTCCAATTTGACAAAGATTTGACTTATGAGGAGGAGTCGTAGCCATTTTAGACCGGCAGGTTCGTTAGTTGAGATCAAAGAGTTACCCTTCAGTTCGAGTGTTGTAATGACCCAACCGGTTGTTTTGAGCTCTAGCACGTCTTTCAGCAGTTTGAGGTCATGAGCAGCTCCGTTTCCGGTATTATGACTTGTAGGTGTGGTCGAAATTGAATTTCGGGAAGTTTAGAGTTAATTTGGAAAGAAAATTCTCATTTCGGAAGCTTTAAGTTGGAGAAATTGACTAAGATTAGGATTCTGAGTAAACGACCTCAAAATCAGGATCTGAAGATTCCAGCAGGTTCATATGATGATTTCAGACTTGGGTGTATGTCCGGATCGGGTTTTGGATAACCCGGGAGCGTTTCAGCGTATATTGTGGAAGTTAGTATTTTAGAAGGATTCCATAAATTTGGGTTGGAAAGCATTTCAGAGTTATTGATGTCCGTTTGGGATTCCGAGCCTGGGAATAGCTTCGTATGGTTATTCTGGAGTTGGGAGCACGATTGGAAGTGAATTCGGATGTCCGTAGGTTATTTTGAAGTCATTTGGCTAAAGATCGAAATTTGAAGGTTTTTGAGAAATCCGACCGGAAGTGGAAATTTTGATATCAGGGTCGATATGTGATTCCGGAAGTTGGAACAGGTCTGTAATGTCGAATATGACTTGTGTGCAAAATTTAGGGTCAATCGGTTGTGATTTGATAGGTTTCGGCATCAGATGTAGACGTTGGAAATTTTAAGTTCATAAAGTTTGGATTTTAGTGCGATTCGTGATTTCGACGTTGTTTGATGTGATTTGAGGCCTCGAGCAAGTCCGAATTATGTTTTGGAACAGGTTGGTGTAATTGGATGGGGTACCGGGAGCCTCGGGTGGATTCCCGGTGGTTAATGGATCAAGTTTGGAGTTTGAAGAAGTGTTGAGATTGTTGTCATCTGGTGTGACCGCACCTGCGAGGCTTTAGCCGCAGGTGTGGCTTTGGCGCCGCAGGTGTGAGTTTTGGCTGGAGCTGAGGAAGCCGCAGGTGCGGGAGTTTGGGCGCACCTGCGGGAGCGCAGGTGCGAAGGTTGGATCGCAGGTGCGGAAATGAGGACTGGGCAGAATGTTTTAAAACGGAAATTTTGACAATTCTCCTCCTATTTTCATTTGGTATGGGCGATTGTGGAGAGGTTCAAGGAGGGATTTTCGTCAAGGATCACAAGTTAAGTTATCCCAACTCTTTTTAAGTTAAATGCATGGTCTAGGTACAGATTTGAGTATGTGAATTTGTGGAAAATATGGAATTTTGAAGAAAAACCTAGAAATTTGGTAATTTGGATTCTAGCCACGAATTTGAGCATGAAAATTAGAGTAAATTGTATATTTGAGCTAATAAGTCTATGGGTAAAGTTTATCTTCGAGAAATTTCGGAATCCGGGCACATGGGCCCGAGTGCATTTTGGTCAATACTTCGAGTGGAGATGAGAATTTATATAGTCTGAATTTTTACAAGTATTAGGGTATATTTTCATTGGTTTGCCCGTTATTTGGCTAGTTTTGGACCGATGTGAATCAATTGGAGTCGTCGGAAGGGCTTGGAAGCCAGTTATGGAATTTCGGAGGGAGGTAAGTCTCCTTTCTAACTTTGTGAGGAGGAATTGTCCCCCATAGGTGAACTAAATGAATACATGCTACTAATTGCGGAGGATACGTGCGCACGAGGTGAAGGGAGTCCGTGCATAGCTACTAATATGCTTATGTCCGGGTAGTCTAGGACCCACTAACATGCCTTACTTGTTGTACTTATGATCTTGCCAGTAATATTAGACCGCTAATATGATCGAAATAGTAATTGAATACCTAAGAAGACTAGAGTTCATTTTCTTAATCATATAGAAAGAGAATTTATTCTTCCTTGCGTAACTGTGCTCCGGCCAGATTTGTAATATTTGAAAACCTCGTCAAACATGGCAAATGAATTCCCAGAAATGATTTATATACTACCTTCATGTTCACCTAAAGAGAATTTTATCATTTTCTTGAGAAGTTGTTTTCTTGATAAAAATGCAGATTTATTATGTGAATACGTGTACATATGAGCACTTGAGTCACAGGTATGATTCGCGAGCAGGTTAGCCTTATTATTATTATGTTGACTGCGTCGCATGATTGATTCGCGAGCGGGGAAAATATATGCATCTATGGTTCGAGCCGTTCGACCCTCGGCAGTGTACAATTTATTATTGTTGGTCCGCGCCCTTCGACCCTCGGCACTTTGTTTGCGCATGATAAATGCTGCGTATTTCATATGATTTGTACATGTTTATCGGCCTAAGAAATTTTTTAATTTCCAGTTAAAAAGAAGAAGAAGAATGGCTGTGTAAAATGTGAAATAAGTCTGATGTTTCTTATCCCTGATTATTATATAATTGTCCATGATACTCATGCTTAGCACCTCACTTGATTATAATTAACCGACTTATAGCAAGTGTCTAATTCGACCTCTCGTCACTACCTCTCTGAGGTTAGGCGGGATACTTACTGAGTACTCGTTCTTTTCGTACTCATGCTATACTTGTTGTGCATTTTGTTGCACAGGTACCTTCATAGCAATATGGGTGACTTGGAGACTTAGACGAGCTGCATCACTCGGAGATGACCCGTATTCGATAGAGTCTTCCTCTATGTATTGTATTTTCATTTTTATTCCTTGTCCAATTTGTATTTCGGACAAGCTTTGTAGAATTTGTAAAATTCTTAGAAATTGCTCATGTACTTGTGTCACCGGGTTCTGGGATGTGTTGGGATGTACTTTATTAAAATGGAGTATTGCACTGTTATTTCTTCTTAATGGATTTTATTTAGTTGTTACGTGTTAAAGTGAAAGGTAATGATTTCAAAAATGCTAAAACAGGAAATTTAGCTTAACTATTTAATGATTAGCTTGCCTGACGGCGGTGTCCGGCGCCATCACGACCTTATGGATTTGGGTCGTGAGAAGTGCAGTGGAGAGGTCATCCTGTTGAGGCATCTTCTTGGGAGTCCGAGTCGGATATGCAGAGTAGATATCCCCACTTGTTTTCCAGTTCAGGTAATTTTCTATGTTCGTTCGAGGACAAACTTTTATTTTAGAGGTGGAGATTGTGATGACCCAAAGGGTCATATTATGAATTAAGACTCCATTCCAGGCTCATTAGCCTTAAAAAGATTAATTATATTTATCTTGATTTACGTGCGCAGTCCGGGTGTGAAACCGGAAAGCTTTTTATGTGAAAATATATCAAATAATAATTTTTGGAATTAAAATTTAGTTTTAGTTGACTTTGTTCAACATTTTGAGTAAACGGATCCGGATCCGTATTCCGACGATCCCGGGAGGTCCGCAATAAAATACGGGACTTGGGCGTATGCCCAGAATTGAATTCCGAGGTTCCTAGATTTAAAAATCAATTTTTGAAGAAAAAATTATTATGCTGGATTTTGAAGGACATAAAGAAATGAATTAATGTTTGAACTCATTGGTATCGAGCCCGTATTTCGGTTACGGAGCCTGGTACAAGTTTGTTATGATATTTAAGTCTTATCTGTGAAATTTGATGAGAATCGGAGTTGAATTGACGTGATTTGGACGTCCGGTTGAAAAGTTAGAAATTTGAGTGTTCTTGAAGAAATCTTGAATTTGAGGTTAAATTTGTATTTTTTGATGTTATTTTTATGATTTGATCGCAGAGCAAGTCCGTATGATGTTTTTAGACTTGCGTGCATGTTTGGTTTAGAGCCCCGAGGGCTCATGTGAGTTTTGGGTAGGTTTGGGGTGTTTTGAACTTGGAAATAACTGTTGTAAAATTGTTTCTGGTGCATTGATTCATTCTTCATCGCGACCGTGAAGCTTCGCACGCGATCGTGTAGAGTAAATTTGTTGGGGGTCATTTTTTGCTACGCGAACGCATAACCTGGGTCGCGAACACGAAGCACTTGGGGGATTACCATTCGCGAGCGCGACCAGGCTATCGCGAACGCGGAGAATAATGGGCCTGGAGGAGAGGGCTCGCGCTTCTTCTATGAGAACACGTACATTGGGCTGCGATCGCAAAGGCCATTGGGCCAGAATCTACGCGAACCCGACAGGCCCATCGCGAATGCGATGAAGGCATATCCAGTAATTTAATAACGATTTTATCACGGGCAGAACCTATTTTCTTCATATTTTCGAACTAAAAAGACCTAGAGACGATTTTCAACCTACAAGTTCATCCTCAAAGTGTTGGTAAACGATTCTAAACTCTTCTCTTACGATTGCCCAATGTTTTTCATCACTTTTCAATCAAAAATAAAGAATTTTCATGGTAGAAATTGGGGGTTTGGGTAGAATTAGAGAATTTTGACCTCGAATTAGGGTCGGATTTTGAAACTAATTACATACTCGGTCTCCGGGGTGAATGGGTAAACAAAATTTGGTCTGAACCCCGAGTTTGGACCAAGCGGGCCCGGGGTCAGTTTTTAACTTTTTTTTAGAAAACTTAGGAAAACCATAATTTTTCAGTAAAGTTAGTTCCTTTAGCACTAATTAATGATATTGAACTAATTATAATTAGATACGAGTGAGTTGAAGCCCAATTCCGAAGGAAGAGCAGTGCTTGAGCAGTGAGTGGCCTGTGAATTCGAGGTAAGTGTTGTGTCTAACCTTATATTGAGGGAATAGGTATTGTGTGACTACTTATTACCTGTTTTGTTTCTAAATCCAATGTATAGGTGAGGTGACGAGTACCTATACGTTGTGGTCAGGCCATCACATGCGAGTGAAAGTAAATTCTTGTTAATTTGGTAGAGTTAAAGCCTATTACTTATGATTATCGTTGTTGTTGAAATGTTGGAAGTTTAGTACCCGGTTCCACCATGATGGATATTATTGTTGATGTTTTAGACGTCAATACCACATAATTATACAAGTTAGTTGTGAGGTACCCAATTTTCGAGTGTTGTCTCAATAGAAGAACCTGGTTCTTCTTGATGTACTTACTTCTACTGTTGCGGAATATTAAAAGCAGTAAAGTAAAAACACAGAGATTTTTACGTGGAAAACACCTGGCTCAAAAGGTGAAAAAACCACGACCTACTCCTCAGTAGGATTTGCTCAAACACTTCACTAAAAACTCTGAGCCAAACGGACTTACAAAATAAACTCTTTTGTAATCCTAGGAATAACTCTAATCCCTTTGTAGTAACTAGCCTGCAGCTAATTTCTACAAGCTTCAAGTTAACTCTAATTTGAACAATGTGTACCTATTACAATTGCTTCTATGAAAGCTGAAAAAGATACAATATTAAAACTCCTACTATAATCAATTAGACTCAATAATTAATCAGATTGAACTGGTTTTTCTAGTTGAACTGTAGCCTTTTAATTGCACAATGATTCTGCTAGCAAAATATCTCTGGGAACTTTGCTTTCAGACTTTGATTCACTTCAGCTTTTGTGCGTGTAGAATTCCAGCAGAAATACATCAAGTATTTATAGAGTCAGTTGTTTATCTTGTCATCCAGTTTTAGTCCAACTCTACCTGGGTAAACAAATTCGTATCAAACTCAACTTCCTTTCTTGTGTTACTTTCCTTGCTGAATTCGACTTCAATCTTCTCATCAATTTGCAACCTTTTCGCATTAGGAGACAATCTCTTGGTTCATTGATATTTCATATTCACAAATATCTCCTATGCATATACGGTTCATGTGCAATCAACTATTCAGTTCAAGATGTGTGCTCTGGTGGACCTGGTTCAACTGGTCAGCCATTTGTCAATCTTCAAAACTATGCAGTGACATGGGTCAACAAATTCCCCTTTTTTGATGATGACTAACTCTGTGCTTAATCATGTATACACTTCAAACACTTTGTATGGTTTTAAGCATTAATCATAGAGAAACCAGGTTCATTAGGTTATAAATATCACTTTGAATTTTTTTTTTTGAAAAAGTTCAGCACATATCTTCCCCCTTTTGGCATCATCGAAACGTTTGCAAAATGATACACTTACCAGATTTATTAATTATTACTCATGGCCATTGAGGCAACTGC
>MDKI01259134.1:0-11338 GCA_005239505.1 Nicotiana paniculata
CCCCACAAAAGAAACGAAAAAAATTAAAAAGGCTTGTATTGTAGTATTGTATTGTATTGTATTGTAGAGTAGCTATCCTTATGAGTATGTTATTGCGCATATGTGTGCAACTGTGCATCAGGGATTCAGATATGTTCGAATTATTCAATGGCCCTTAGCCTTTGGGTTATGGATGGATTAGTGCTAATTAACGCACTTCTCCTATTGGCTTAAAGTTTATCAAGTAAACGGTTGGAAAATGAATCAGGAGTTCTTTCTTTCTAAGCAATCATGCTACCAGTAATGATCGTATCAGTTAGGCCTGCAGTATATCACTAGTTATATACTACTCATATACTGCAGACGTAGACACCAGAACACACTCTATGCTCGCACTAAGTAGGCGTTTGGACATGAATTCTAATTTTTTTTTTTTTTTCAAATTTGAAATTTCACTAAAATTTGAATTGAAGATGAAGTTGTGTTTGGTATAATATTTGCAACATATTTGGATGTTTTTTTAACAACATATTTTGCAACTAATCACTAGCAACCTTCCCATTTTCAATTGAAAAATTAGTTCTCACCAGTTTTTCAAATTTGAAAATGCATTTTCAAGTGAGATTGGAAAAATTGTAAGATTTTGATAACAAAATATTGTTTTAATTTTTTTTTTTTGAAAAAAAGAAAAAAATTTCTTATGTCCAAACGGGCTCTAAGTTTCTCCCAAGAAGCACGTGCCTAATTTAAAAGTGTTGCCTTCTTTTTAAAAAAATAACCAATAACCCATCACGAGGTGGCTAGTTTAGTTAGTAAAGTACAGAAACAGACAGAATTAAAAAAAAAAAAAAAAAAGAAAGAGCAAAACTATACCAAAACCTTCAAAAGAAATTACTTTGAAATCTTTGCAAAAGTTTTAAAAAATGAAAACTAGAACATATATAATTTTTAGAACATGGTCAAAAGTGGAGCAATAAATTTGAACCTTTTCCCGGATTATTTTGATAAGTGGAATTTTCCCGTGTCAAAATTTTGATCGTTTCAAAGTTTTATTATCTAGGCTGGAGCTCCACTATAGTAATGGCGACATATAAGACAGATTTACTAATAGTAAGAATATGAATGACCTAAAGCATAACATAATAGATAATCTTAAACATTTCCAATCATAGATCAGGAGGAGTAAATTTGGAGTCTTTTGGTTTTATCAAAATATTATATATGCAAGTACATTGTTCTATCTTTACAATTAGAGTTAGCCAAAAAGCCAATTCCAGAGAGAGAATTATATCTCCTCATCCCAAAGTTCCCCGATGGTTCTGTAAGGGCTTGTAGTGTCATTGGATAGCCACTCTCCCCTCATAATCTTCCTCTCCTCCATCTTATTTATGTTGAGCAAATCCCATTCGTCTAATTTCAATTGAAGGGCTCCAATGTTCTCTTTCATTCTTCTTGGATTGAAGCTTTTCACTATTACACTTGATCCTTGGGACAATCCCCATCTTAGAGCAACCTGATAAAAGAAAAAATTCAAGAAAGAGGACAATTAGTTACTTACTTTTTCCATATTCTAGCTTTATAATTTATATTTTTGCACGTTTGTGTGTGTGTCATTGTTTAGAGACATTTCTTACTTGAGCTGGAGTTGCATTATGTTTGAGGGCAATAGATTGGATGACGGGATGATCAACCACAGCAGTAGTTCCCCAAGCATTTCCAGGTCCACCAAGAGGTGAATATGCACTTACATGAATCCCATATTCCCTACATAATGCCTTCAGCTTTCTTTGCCTCCACATTGGATGCATTTCCACCTGAATCCCCCCATTTATTTAATTAGAATCAATTATCAAGCACAAGCCTTCGTATATTGCAATTTGCAAATAAATACCTGGTTGACAGCAGGAGTGACACAAGCAAAATCCAGCAAGTCTTCAATTTTTGTACATGAGAAATTGCTGACGCCAATGGACTTACACAAACCCATCTCTAAGCACCTCTCCATGCCAGACCAGGTATTCTCCATGTCTAATGTCTCAAAATCTTCTTCTCTGGGAATTGGATAATCAACCCATGGCTTCAAAGCCACTGGCCAATGCACCAAATACAAGTCCACATATTCCATACCTAGCCTCCTGCAAATAGAATAGTTTAAGTACTATTGTCAGAAGCTAACACCTTTGCTCGACCTAGGTTATAATGGAAAATAACTACTCTCTCCATTTCAATTTATGTGGCTCAATTTGACTGGACTCAGAAGTTTTCTTTTTTTTTTAAAGAAGTTGTGGTTATAAAGATTGAGTTATTTGATATAAAAACATGCTATTATAGAGTAAAATGAGAATTTTATAGTTAAACTGTTTTCAAATATATATAGAAATGTATATTTCCTTTTAGAACATACTATAGCTTACTGTAAAGTTTGGTGAAGTGCAGAAACAGGATCATGGTGATCACTTGACCATAGCTTAGAAGTGATATGAATGTCTTCCCTCTCCACCATTCCTTCAGAAATTGCTCTTCTTAATGCATTTCCCACTGCCGGCTCAGAACCATATATTTTTGCTGTATCAAAATGTCTGTACCCCATCTGCTCGAAACAATAACCCAAATAAATTTCCATGTAAACATACCATTAATTAATGAAACCTGAAGAAGAGAAGTAAAGTTGATGCACTTAATTACCTTGAGTGCCATTCTAATGGATCTCTCTGTAATTTCTCTATCATTTTCTCCAGAATAAGTCCCCATACCTATAATTGGTAGGGTTTCACCATTGTTTAGCATTGTCTGATAGCTTCTCATCCTCTCCTCTCACTGTTTTTTTCTAACTCACTTTAATAGTATATGCTAATGCTTGAAACCACTGTCTTTACACTCAGTTTATATAGTTTTCTTTCCACCAAAAAGAAAGAAGTCAAAACCTTCGGATGTGACAGTGCAATACATTAATCAACAGATTTTGTCTGCCGCCATATCTGGAGGACGGCCCAACTGGCCTTAATCACTGAATTAATGTAAAAGAAACAATTTATATTAGGATAAAAGAGAAGGTCATGCCGCTGACTTCTATTTCAAAATGAAAGAAAAACCGTCCTTTATATTTTAAAATAAAAAAATGGTGCACTAATAAAGTCAAATGGCCCAAAAACTGGAAATATTAGAAGAATAAGGAGACCCCCTTTGTTTTCTGAAGGGAGAATAGATGAACCAAAAGAGCATTCTGAATATTTTATGATTTGACAGTAATTAAGAAGTTTGATTTATTAATTAATTAATACTACTAATACAATGTTGAGTAAACAAAACTTGAATTCACTTTAAACATGAACCTAGGCAGAGCTAATGGTTCAAAAAAAAGTTTCTTCTAGCGCCGCCCTCCCTAGTATTTTTCCTTATATATTTAGACGGTTATGGAGTTTAAAAAATATGTAATTGTCACCAATTTTTTTTTAATTTTTTTTTCAAATCCAAAAAGTAGGTGATTTGTGATTAAGCAGGATATAACGATGCCTTGATAGAAGGATATTTCTGTTCCATAATTTTCATATTTTCCTATTCTTAGATTTCTATTATTACATGTTTATTTTTTCGCTTCGGTGATCTTACCATCTTATCTTAATATTGTTACTGCTCATTTTTCTTATGTCCTTGAGCCTAGGGTCTATCGGAAACAACCTCTTATTACTTTCACATGGTGGTAAGGTCTGCGTATACACTATCCTCTTCAGAGGTGGACCCAGGATTTGAACATAGTGGGTGCACCATCTTTAGTATACCAAGTATAGAAGTACTAGCTAGCGATAAAGTTTGATGTTCAAGTCTATAAAAACTTAATGATTATGATAACTATCATTAAAATACAAACTTCGATATTATCGAATATCATTAATTTGGTCCTAATATAACATAAGTACAATGTCCACTCATAGCAGTGTCGGGATTATTTCACATCAAACTCATCTATAAAATGAGAGGCATTGTCTCTTGAAACTAGAACTTGATTGAAAAGAATTAAACTTCGCCAAGAATACGTTATCTTAATTTATAAGAACAACAACTTCCTAAAAATAACAATTCCAAGCAAAATAACATTTTCTTCGATCACCTAAGGATCTTTCTTCTCAATCACAGAAGGATCCTTCCTTCTCCATCAAAGAAAGATCTTTCTTTTATTTTCGCTTTTTAGGTAGACCGTTTTCAATAATCGGCAGCTCCAATTGACCATTCATATGTAAGCAATATGACTAAATTAATATTTAACCAACAAAACCCTTTTTCCCTTAACTAAGTAGTATATTACATACCTGAAATATAATTTAATGTTTTCTCCTCCAATTGATGCAAGAGTCAACTACTAATCGGAGTATAATTTACATAGATCAAAAACGCATATGTTTATAATATCTTTCTAGCGCAATATTTTAAAAAGAAAAAAAACTGACTCAAATACAATCAAAGAAGAAGAGACTCAAATTCAGTCATCCCTATCGTCACCTAATAGGACTATCGGATTTAGAAGAGATGCATAGAACTGAAAAAGAATTAACTAAATTAAAGGAAGGCAGAAGAGTTTGCTACTCTATTTGTGAAGGGGGAGGCTAATGAATATTCAGACTTTTGAATGAGCCGGGGATTTAAAAAAGGTTAATTAAGTTTATTATTATGTAGAAGCATCAAATTATAATTGAATTCAGAAAATGTTATTAAAATATAACTGGTTGACTACTAAGTAATTAAACATTTATTGAATTCAAAAATAGGAAAAGTGCAATAGAATTATGGAAGTTATAGGAGATGGGATTCGAACTTGGGACATCACAGAAGTGAAGTGCTTTCTTAAACCAACTCTTCTGCCCAACTTTTGTGTTTAGGGGCACACATAAAATATTTAAGGGGTCCTTACTGTATATACATACAGATAAAAAATACATATATTGTATTTTTGTCGAGGTTAACGGGTTCTCGTGACCCCTCACCTCCCCATGTAGGTCCGCCCCTGATCCTCTCCATATCTCACTTGTGGGACTATACTGAATTTGTTATTATTGTTGTATATTTGGATTGCTATAGAAGTACAAATCATGAAGAAAATAACTTTGCTACCCATCATCTTGTATATACTTTTCCACTCTAATTATTACAACTATAATTTTATCACTGTAATAAGTGTTTAAATTTAATGCATTGACGATATAAATAATCATTTACGTACTCAAGTGACTAACAAGGTAATTGTAAGTAAATTTGTATAATAAATATTTTGTAATTGATGTGGGGTCCATCCCATCAATATAGGCATGTGCCTATATAATAATACTTGACTGAAGTTTATACTTGGTGGGAAAGTTTGGAAAGATGTGGAGGAGAATCAAATTGATCATGTAGAATACTTTGAGCCGACGACTCTTTTGCCTTGTAAAAGGAGGGCATTCTCTCCATTTTAAACCTACCAAAAGCAGAGAGAAATAACAAAAGTTAGAGAGAGTTATCCATAGATCGTAGTCTATGAAATAAATAGTGAGTGTGAGTAATACTGTGGTAAGGTATTTTAAAATAAAGAGTGTTATTTCTTTCGAAATTGTAGTAGTCTCTTGACACTACTGAGTTGTGTTATTATAGTGGTAATATTGCTTCGCTCGGGTATTGTATTTTACCTCCTTAAAAGATTTGGTGTCTTTATTACTCTCTTGTATTATTGTTATTTATAGTGGATATTATTTTTAGGAGGGATATTATTTTTCCAACAGTGTGGTATCAGAGCCATGACAAACAATGACCCGCTGTCTTTTCAGTACTCCTCTCTCATAAAAGATAATTATGAGAAATGGTGTCTACGCATGAAAGTCATTCTTGGCTTCCAGGATGTGTGGGGAATCGTAGACAGAGGGTATGCAAAACCTGATAATGAGGAAGCTCTGCCTCAAAATGAAAAAGATGTCTTGGCAAAGACAAGGAAAAAGGATCAACAAGCTCTCGCGCTCATCCACCAATGTTTGGATGATGCCATATTTAAGAAGGTGACAGATGATACCACCTCAAAGGAATCTTGGGAGATCTAACAAAATTCTCTCCAAGGAATTGACACGGTGAGGGAGGTAAAACTTCAAATTCTAAGCGCTGATTTTGAAGTATTGAAAATGAAAGAATCCGAATGCATTTTGGATTATTTTTAAAATGTGAAGGCTATTGTGAATCAATTAAGAAGATACGGGGAGGACATAGAAGATGTCCGTGTGGTAGAAAAGATCCTTCCCGCACTTAAGCAACTAAATTTAATTTTGTGGTGTGTGCTATTGAGGAGTCTAAAGATTTAGACTCTATGATGGTGGAGCAATTGGAGGGTTCTTTATAGGCACACGAAGAAAAGGTCAAAAGGAGACAAAAAGTGCCATTGGAGAAACTTCTTAATACTCAGTCATCCTTCAACGATTATGGAGATGAAAAGAGCTAGCGAGAGAATGGACGGAGACGAGGCCATGCCGGTCATGGAAGAGGAAGAAGTAATGGTAATAACTTCAACAATGAAGTTAAAATCCACCAAACATTCAGAGGTCGTGGTCGTGGACAAAGAGGATGAAGGGGACGTGGCTACAATCAAAAAGATAATGGACAAAGGTAAGACAAATAAAAAATTGAGTGCTATAATTGTCATAAATTTGGCCATTATTCTTGGGAAATCGTAGCAATGTTGAAAGAAATCTAACCTTGTCGAGAACAAGAAAGAAGAAGATGAGTCGACATTGTTGTTTGCACTCAAGGAAGAAGATAAGGATGATTGTAGCTCATGGTATTTGGACAATGGAGCAAGCAATCATATGTGTATGCAAAAAGAAGTTTGTGGAGATCAATAAGACGGTTATAGGTAATGTGTCCTTTGGAGATATCTCAAAGATTCAAATAGAAGGAACATGTACGATTCTGATCTCCTGTAAAAATGGTGGCCATAAGTTAATTCAAGACGTTTATTATGTGCCAAAATTAAAAAATAATATTTTGAGTGTGGAACAACTACTTGAAAAGGGATATGATATTCACATAAAAAATATGCATCTTTGACTTAGAGATACAAGTGGAATTTTAATTATTAAACTGCATATGGTAAAGAATAGATTGTTTTCTTTGAATCTTAAGACAATTAATGCAAAGTGTTTGAAGGCTAATGTGCAAAATGAATCATGGTGTTGGCATATGCGATTTGGGAACTTGAATTTTGAAGCGCTCAAATCAATGGGAGGAAAGAACATGTTGCACGGGATACCATCCCAATCAATTGTGTGAAGCTTGTCTTCTTGGCTAACATGCAAGGAGGAGTTTTCTGATGGAGTCTAATAGTAGGCTATATTTATGCAATTTAGACACTATTGACACTCTAATTTAACCGCACTTTATTGATATTTGAATGATAAAAGATAACAAAATGCTCTAATTAAGAATTTTATGCATTGCAGGAGCCACTCCGAGCTAAGAGGAAGCTAAAGAGTGTTTTGAAGTCAATATGGAGCGTGGAAGACCAATCGAAGGTTAGCCCGGTCGAAAAGGAGCGAGAAAAGCAGGCAAGAAGTCTCCTCCAGGTGCGCGACTGCGGAGTGGACCGCGAATTTGACCGCACACTGGAGGCAGAACACTGGACGAAATCCGCGACCGGATCTGCGGTCGAATCCGCGGTCGCGGACGAGCAGAAAGATTCCAACAACTCAGGGTAATTGTGTAGTTTCTAATGCGACTAACCTAAACCTATATGAAGCCTAATTCGCCTAGAAGTCAAGGATAGTTGTTTTTAGGAGATTTTGGAGGCAAGAGCAAGGCAGAGAAGACGGAGAATTTTCTAAGAGTTTTCATCATCTTCTTCTTACTTGTATTGTTGATTATGAATTGTTATAGTGAATTTTTATCCATTAGTATGTGTAGCTAAACCCGTCATCTAGGGTTAATGGAACCAATTGTTGGATGAAGTATTGACTCTGTTTTGATATAATTGAGCCGTGTTTATTCTATGATTGTTCAACTACGTATTGTCTTGTGATTAATTGAAAGAACCCTTGATTCATTGTGTCTAGTTACCTTGTGTTGCTTGAGAAAGAACACTTGGTTAGATTGTTGTTGAACACCACCACTTTTGGATAAGTTAAGAGATTAATTACTTGAATTTAAAAGTGGGGTTAGAGATAACAAAATTTTGGTGGGATAATTCTGAGTTGCATAAATTGTTAACTAGAGTAGTTCGAGAGAATGCTTCTAGAAGATTATCATAATTGATCGAGAGATAATTACGGTAGTCCGGAACTCATAATCCTCACATAAAATTACGGCGAGAGTATAGCTAACGTGTCAGGAATTAATCCGGCAATTGAGGAAATCACTAGCCCTAGATCCTTTTATCTTTGAATTCAACTTTATTCTTGATTATTGATAATTTTATTGTTATTTTTCTTTAGATAAATAAATTCCACTTATTATCCATTAAAAATCTTGCATCCGGAAACTATCTGAGCTTATCATTAGCATTGTTAAAAGTTGTAGTAAATAGGTTAGTTCCCTGTGGGATTCGACTCCGGACTTGAACCGGATTATATTTGCAGCAACCGCTTAGTCCTTTTTAAAAAAGGCTTAGTTGGGCATGATCAAATTTTAGCGTCGTTGCCGGGGAACTAACAGTGTTATTTATTACAACTTAGAAGAATTGCTAGGATTCTTAGTTTAGATCAATTTCCTACGCTGTTAAAATTTTTCCATTGAAATTCTCATGTTTGAACTCTTCTTTGACTCAGGTGCATTCCTAGAAGCTCTTTGAGCACTGGTGAACTTTTCGAAGGACTTTCAGATCCCGAGAAAACATTAGGGCATTGACCCAAACAACAAAGCGGTGGCACCTCTTGTGCCTGAAGCTGCTCTTTATGATTGGACACAACCAACTGCTGACAACCTGACCACTGTCATTGTTGTTCCTCAGATACAAGAAGAGACATTCCAAATCACCAACAACATGCTGCACCTATTGCAAAATAAGGGACTGTTCTCCGGGTCATACATAGAAGACCCACAACAACATCTGAAAAACTTCCTATCAATTTGTGTAACTCAAAGACAAAATGAGACTCCTGAAGCAATTAAGCTATTATTGTTCTTATTCTCAGTGGCTGGAGAGGCTCAAACTTGGCTGAATTCGCTCCCAATAAACTCCATTACTACTTGAGAAGAATTAGTCAAGCAGTTCTTGAACAAGTTTTATCCTCCCAACAAGACTGCAAGGCAAATTGATGAGATATTGTAGTTCAAGTAGAAACCGACTGAGACTTTGCAAGAAACCTGGGAGAGATTTAAGAGTATGCTAGTGAAGCCTCCACACCATGGCATTCCATATCAGATGCTGGGACAGAGATTCTACATGTGTTTGGCAGACAGTCTGAAGGCCAATGTAGATGCTTTAGTTGGGGGTGAATTTTTGAGCAAAACGTTCACAGAGTGAAAGGTTCTTCTTGACAAGATGGCTCAAAATTCAGGATGGATGACAAGAGGTACGACACTCACACCAATAGTCCATTCTATTGCTCTTGACCCGAACAATTCCCATGAAAAAACATATCCACTCTCATGACCCAGATGAGCTTACTGACAAAGAAAATTGATGAGATGAGTACAAAGCAAGTGCGCATTGTGGATACAACAAATGGAGGCTTATTCACTCCTTGCATAAACCATTCATATGTGTGCGCGTGGAGCGGAGAAAGTGAAAACCAGGGTTTCAGAGAGGACATGAATTATGTCAATAATTTCAGAGGTCAGAGGCAAGTTGGGAAGCAATGAGGACCAACACCAAACCAGCATTACAGACCTAACCAGCCACAACACAACCCCAATCAGGGAGGAGAACGACCACAAGGCCAAGTCATACCTTATCAAAGGCATCAGGGTTATAATCAGCAGCACCAACACCAGTTGGCCTACCAACCACCTCATCATCAGCATGACAGTAACATGGTAGAAATTAGGGGCATGCTGCAATAACTCATTGGATAAATGGAAAGATGCAAGAAAAGTTAGTTGCGCATGATTCGGCAATCAAAATCATTGAAACTCAATTGGGACAACTATGTATGGCCTTGAACAATCGCCCACAAGGAACATTGACTGCAGATACAAATATTAATCTAAAGGAGCAGAACCCAAATCAACTAATGGTAGTAAGTATCAGGAATGGAAGAGACTTAGACAGAGAGCAAGAAGCTGCTCAATCTGGGAGAGAGAAAATGCCAACTACTCCAATTACATTAGAAACAAATGAGTTAGTAGAGCTCACCGAGGTTGTAATTGAACAAGCACATGTTGAAAAGGGTAAAGATAAGGAAGGTGAACAACTCCCAGAACAGGTGGTAGAAAAAGCTTCCAACAAAGACAAGACACAAAGCAGTGGGAAAAGGTTTTTTACCTGCACTATTCCTTCAGAGATTGGAAAAGCAAAAGAAAGATGATCAATACAGGAAATTCATGGAAATGCTTCGACAGATTCAATTGAATATTCCACTGATGGATGCTTTGAGGGAAATGTCGGGGTATGCGAAAATGATGAAGGACCTAATGTCGTGGAAATTTGACTTCCAGGACCTGTCCACTGTAACTCTGATACAGACCTGTAGCGCGGTAGTGACAAGACCAATGGCTCAAAAAGTGTTTGATCTAGGTAGTTTCACTATTCCATGCACTATTGGGAGTTATGCTTTTGCTAAAGTATTGTGTGACTTGGGAGCCAGTATAAACTTTATGCCCTTGACAATCTATACAAAATTAGGCATACACAGAGCTAGACCGACCTCAATGTTGTTGCAACTGGCTGATCCCACAGTCAAAAGACCGGCAGGAATTCTTAATGATGTGCTTGTTCAAGTGGGAAAGTGTGTATTCCCTGCAGACTTTGTTATTCTTGACTATCAAGTGGATGAAGAGATACCCATCATTTTGGGAAGGCCGTTCTTATCCACTGGGAGAGAATTGATTGATTGTGAGACTGGAGAGTTGAAAATGATTTTGAACAATGAAGAAATAATATTCAACGTTCAAAAATCCTTGAGGAGACCCAACGAGTTTGCAAATTGCTCACTAGTGGAGGCCGTGGATGTAATACTGTAAGGGGAGGATGAGACCCTTCCGTTAGAAACCTGTTTGATGAATTTGGAAGAGATGGATTGTGAAGGATTGGAAGAGTGGGTCATGGCTCTCGAGGGTCAAGGATTCTGGAAAAGGGAACCTCAGTTCGAGTCCTACGTTTAGAAGAAAGAGCAACACCTCCTGTAAAACCATCTGTGAACAACTATTTTTTGACCACACCCAAATTCTATACTATTTTCGATGTAAATATTAA
>ML336204.1:0-29767 GCA_005239505.1 Nicotiana paniculata
TCCGAACAACGAACGGAACTTCAAAACTCAACCAAATTTCTTTTGTTCTCTTCTTTCTTTTTCCGTTTCTTCTTCTTTCTATTTTTTTTTTCAGTTTCTTTCTTCTCTTTCTTCTCTTCTGACCGTTCTCTTTCTTTTCTTTCTTTTTGTCTTTTTCGTTTCTTTTTTCTTTTGCCGTTTCTTTCTCTTTTTTCTTTTAGAATCTCCTTTCCTTTCCGTTTCTCTCTTTCTCTATTTTCTGTTTTTTTTTTCCTCCGTCTCTTTCTCTTTCTTTTCTTTTAGAATGTAATCCCCCTTCAATATTTGCTCTTAGTAATTATATAGAAATCATATATCCCTAACTAAATGTTCATGGAGATGAAGAGTGGGGATGTGGGAAAGATCATGGGTAGAAGACATGAGGAGTGGAGAGAAATGGGGTGTGTGTTGTGAGTGTAATGGGGAAGTGGGGAAGGTGGGTTTTTTTATTATTTTATTTTTTATTTTATTTTATATTATATATAAATATATTTAATTCTTTTTTTTTCGTTTTTTTATTTATTTAATTTCTTAAACCTTTTTTTTAAAATTAAATTAAAGAAGATAAAATACACATGTATATATTCATATATATATATATATATATATATATCAAACAACTTATTCTTAAACTTAAAGGGGTTATATAAATAAGAAACTCACTATTTATACAAAGGTTTAAATTATATTAATCAACAAAAAATACTACTATAACTTACATTTAAATTAGAAGAAACCAAGTTGATATATATATATATATTAGAATTTGGATGTGGTCAAAAATTAGTTGTTCACAAATATTATTGACAAATTACTAATTAATGTCTATCAAATTATTTACGTGTAATTATTTGTTAAGTGATTTGATTGTATGGCTAGAACTTAAAATCGGGGCAAGTGCATAGATAGTCATTCCCAAAGATGTTATTTAGAGATTAACCAATACTTATTTTGACCTAAAATTTTAAACTTAAAATCTTAACTTCAGGACAATTCAGAATATTTTTGTCATGAAAATTTAAACTAAAAATTTGAAATTCAAAATGCATTGGTTAATTTCTAAATAGTAGCCCTTTGGCTACCTGGTGTCATTTCTACCTTAAAATCTACTTTTTGCTTGTAGTTGCTTTGGTCCGCAAAATTTCATTTAAAGCTCAAAGCTATGGCTTTATGCCTTCCTTGAGTCCACAATTTCAATATGCAATATTAAAGAAGAATTAATCCGATTAGGCGCCCACTCAATTGCTTAAACTAAAAATAGCCACACGATGTATAATATATGTATAATTTGTGTTTAATATATGTATAATTTGTGTTTAATATGTGTATAATCGTATATAATCAATGCATAATCTGTGTAGATTGCTAGAAAAAGTAAATAAAGAATATGACCGGCTATTTGTATAAACATCCCAATATTAAAGGGACATAATTGTGATCTTAACATTCCTTAATCATATTACTTAAAGCCCAAGTTGAGAGGTTTCCCCTTAAAAAAGTAGCTCGGTGCACAAAGCATTTCGTATTCACACAAGATCCGGGGAAGGGCGCACTCATATGGGTATGATGTACAGAGCCTGCCCTAGTGCTAGTTGCTACTATGGCTCGAACCCCTGACCTATATAGGTCACACATAGACAACTTTACTGTTAGTGCAAGGCTTCCCCGTAGAGGTTCCCCTTGTTACAAAATCTTTAATCTTAGCTTATACATCAACATAAAGAAATCTAAGGCAATTCGACACACAATCCATTTAGATAAAACTGAATGTAAAGGTATCAAAGATTAGGATTGCTTTAGAAACAATTTGGAGCCGAAACAAAGTCTTGTCACTTTGTACAAAGAATCTTGGCAAAGACAAAAACCTCTACTTCTCTCCCTCCTTTTCATTCAAAAAATCCATTTTGTATTTGATTGAAACTCTAAATAAAGACCAATGGAAATCTTTACCAAGCTTTTGCAGTTCAAGAATCATATTGTCGCATTATTTGCTGCATCATTTGTTCTTACTTTCTTCTTTGTTTTGGCACCTAACTTTGCTAACATTCTGTCTTATTTCTGGCCTCTTGTCCTCTCCACAACTCTACTTTTGGTCACAATACTTGCCTTCAACAATATATCACCATTAGCTGTTGACTTCTCCAATCCAAAAGGGAGTGAAGAACTACTGAATTTTCTTGCAGGGCACCAGCAACAACTAGAAGACTTCTGATATTCGATTGGCGATTTTAATCTGAAAGTTTGGTTTCTGGTGTCCAGTTTATAGTTGATGATTGATAATGTGCATTCTTGTCCAGTTTAAAGAACTACTAAGATGATATTGGACATGTAACAATTGTCTCAATCCAGTTCAAATTTAACATGCCTTAACTTATATTCTCTGTATCGTTCCAATTTTATCGGATGTCCCCGACGGGACCTTAACTTATATTCTCCAGTAGTTTGAAACTGTAACAGGTTATGGAGTATATCTATGATCCTTTTCCAAACATCAAGTGCATAAGACTGAAATATCAAATTGATTCTCTATTACTATGCAATTCCATACGCGCAAACAAAGGTATTGTGTACCAACAAGTACGAATAAATGGTAGCCCGGTGCACTAAGGAACGGATCCACGGTGTAAATCGTGGTTTACGTGAACCCGTGGTCCTCCGACAATATCAAATATATAATGTACATAATTTGCGAAAAATGAGTTATTATTACTTGATGGTACCTATGATCAAAAGATGCAAAGTGGTTAATTGGTTTTGAGCCCTTATTTCATGCTAACTTAAGATCATGGGATGGAATCCCATCAAAATTACTGCTTTAATTTCTTATTCTTAAGCCTTTCTTTCCCTTTTTTTTTACAGCAACACATCCTTTTATTTTAGTTTTCGGCACTAAGCTCCTGCTATGTGCGGGGTCCTGAGAAGGGCTGGACCATAAGAGTCTATTATACACAGTCTTACCGTGTATTTCTGCAAAAGATTATTTTCACGGCTCGAACCCGTGACCTCCTAGTCACATGACAGTAAATTTACCAGTTACACCAAGGCTCTAACGAGTACAAATCATAATAAAAAAGAACTTTACTAACTTAGTAGTAGCAAGGCGACCTTGTTTTGTTCCCGGTTGAAAAGAAATGTGTTCAGCAATCGGAGAAACACTTTGATGAATAGATTTGATCTTGATCAAGCTAAACTATTAGAAGTAGGAAACTGCGGCAGTTAATATATTGCAGCCTTTCAAATAATGACAATCCATGAGTATACCATGAAGTTACAAAGGTTGTACTTGTGAACCAGCTTCTAAAGTGAAATAGCTGCAAGGAAAGAGCAATAAACACCTTGGCTCGCCTACTCGAGTCTTGTATGGATATGAAGGGTGCTCCCAGGTGTGCATATGTAGGGGATGTGTTTGCTCACAACGAAGAAAAAGAGAATGTTTTGTTAATAGGAACAAAAAAGTATTTTATAGTCGTAACTTTATAAACAAGAATACTCATTTGAGCCTCAGGAACATGTACGACCCTTTAAGATAGAGGCTCAGTCATCGTTAGAATCTATCCATGATCTATGAAAAACTTTATCAAACCAACCTATTAAAGGGTTTGATTATCAACTTTTGGATCGAGACGACGGTAATAATGCAATATCCTTTTCAGTCAATGTGCCTGAATGATCAACATCAAGCATTTTGAAGCTCTCCATTACTACAGAGATATCTTCCTCAGTTATCTTCCCCAACTCTTTAAGTTTATAGACAATAAATTCTGCAGCACTGAATAAAGAAAATGAAAGTGATTAGAATATAGCCCAAAAAAACTTGAAGGCGAAATAACAACATCATCATAATACAGCCTCAGTCCCAAACGAGTTGGGGTCAGCTATAAATATCTGATAGGGCTAAAAGACTAAGCATAAATAGGAACGTACACGTACTAACATGACTAAAGCATATACTCAACTTATTGCTATCGATTATATAGATCTTTTTATTTCATTGTGCTCTATCTTTGGTTAAGTCTGTTGAACGCGAAGTATAAACTTACATAACAACTTACCTTACTTCGCTGTCATGATCAAGATCTGCTGCCTGCAGATCTGAATTTGTCAACTCCCGAGTTAGAACCCATCTGAACATAGATTTTCGCCTTTGTTCTGTGTATAATTCAGCAAGGGAGTAAAATAACTGACCCAAACAAATCGTGCTCAACAGTATCCAAAACGAAGCAAATAAACGCCCCCATTTTGTCGAAAAGCTCTTATCTCCATATCCCAGAGTAGTAATAGTAGCACAAACACAATAAAAAGCATCAAACAAACTCAGATCCTCAACTTGGTTTAAAAATATTGTTCCAAGTAAAGTAAGTACCAGAAGAAGTGCCAATGCACTTAAAAACTTGTACTTTTCGATGTTCGTTTCAACCTCTTTTAGGACCTCATTTGAATTGCTATAATTTTTCCTCATTTTTATGGCTTTGAGAAAAAGGATTTGCTGTCTCTCAAGAAAACTATCTGCTGCTTTACTTAGAACAAATCCAACAAAAGCCATGCCCGTGAAGACGAATATACACGCGAGTAGCTTAGCTAAGATGCTTTTAGGAACAAGATCACCATATCCGACAGTAGTCATTGTAACAATACACAAGTATATTGCATCAAGAATTCCATTAGTCTTTTTTCCTGCGATTTGATGCCTGATTATGAAGAAGCAAATCGCTCCGATTCCTATATAGGCAGCCAAAAATAAGAGTACAGACCTGAGTCTAAATCTCTCTGCTGCACTGAACTCAGAAGAATGAAACAGTTCCTCATTATTTGTCTGTGGTATATGACTGATATTACAAGTACTGCTGCTCGATTGTGTTCGCCTTCTCTTGAAAGAGTTTACATCACTAAATCGAATCGAAGAATTTACATGGCTTCGTAGTAGAGGTTGTTCAACATCACCTTTATCCATGACAGCAAAAGGGCATGCTTCCAATTATGTGCCAAATCAAACTGCAGTTAGGATAATGTACATCAAAAATCAACTACTAACATTTACGAGGAAAACAACAACGTATCCAACATAGCGGGGTTTGTTGAGGTTTTAAGCTAAATTAGGCTTTAAAAAGGGTGAATGGGAAGTAGAGGGAAAATGAAATATTTGAGTTTCATTTGATATTCCCTCCTTGATAAAGGGACATTGTCCCAGATTGGAAGAGGAAAAAGGTTTTTGATGGGTATATATATATTCAATTGCTCTTCTTCTAGCTCTTAAAGAGTTGAGAAGAAGGCAAGCATCGTGCCGTCATCGTCGCTCGCCTTCGGCTTCGGCATCGGTCAAACGATTGATTGATTATTTTTTTGGATCAAATTTACTTGTTAATAGTAAATATTAACGGAAATGTTATTAAATATCCGTTTTAATAACAGAATATTAATATTAAAATATTAATATTAAATGCAACGGAATATTAAATGTTTTTCTGTTATTCATTTTTCGTTTTTCGATTTTGTAACTGAAAATTAACATCCCTCTTGAATCTCGGTTTATTGTTGGGTAAATAGCCATTTATATTATGCCATTTATATTATGGTCGTTTTACATAAACAGTCATTCTGAAGAGTTGCACCTCCTCAGTTTTGAGCTCAACATTGGCTATAAATACAAGTCCATTCTCTCAGATTTTCTATACGAATTTCTGAGTTCTCTTCCTTTCTTCTGCATTGTTTTAACTTCAAAGAAAGCAATAGTAAGTGTGATTTGCTACCGAACTTTGTGTTTGCTGAAACATTGGGGTTTGAAGTACCACTACACCAGTGTGTAATTCGCTCTATCCTGGAAGGAAATAATCCATAACCTTGGGTACTAGGAGGGGATTAAATTCCTTAAGGAAACACTATGAATTTAGTGGGCTCAGATTAACTTGTGTTTCGTATATATTTCTGTTTATATGTAATTTTATTTTCTCCAAAATTATTTTACAAATACAGTTTACTAACAAGCTTAAGGAATTGAATTTTTATTTTCTGTATTTGTGTTATATTCACTGTTCTGGAGACTAAAATCTTTGTGGTTTTCTACTCCGTTGGAGATTAGAATCTACGTGATTTTAACGTTTGTTTGTGTCATTCTTTTACAGAAATGACTAATGACAACGGGAACCAGGTTGTTCCGATGGTAACTGCCAATGCATCGACAAGCCGAACATCGGCGTTGGCACCGGCGGAAAAACCCAAAAAAATTTCCAGGATTGATTTCAAGCGGTGGCAGCAGAAAATGTTCTTCTACTTGAGTACTTTAAGTCTACAGAAGTTCATTAAGGAAGATGTTCCTGTTCTGCCCGATGAAACTCCAGAGAATAAACATTTTTTCGTGATTGAGGCGTGGAAGCATTCTGATTTTCTGTGCAAGAATTATATTCTTAGCGGACTGGAGGATGATTTGTATAATGTCTACAGTGGTGTGGAGACGTCAAAAGAATTGTGGACTGCGCTTGAAAAGAAATACAAAACTGAAGATGTCGGGTTGAAGAAATTCGTTGCCGCTAAGTTTTTGGACTACAAAATGATAGATAGCAAGTATGTTATTACCCAAGTCCAGGAATTGCAAGTGATTATTCACGATCTCCTTGCTGAAGGTATAAGCCGAATTAATACTGATGTTGAAAGTAGTAATTTTAGTAATTTTACTAACATAATTTTCATTGAAGGTCTTGTCATCAATGAAGCATTCCAAGTAGCAGCAATGATTGAGAAGTTGCCTCCTTTGTGGAAGGACTTCAAAAACTACTTGAAACACAAACTCAATGAGATGTCTCTTGAAGATCTCATTATTCGGTTGAGAATCGAAGAGGACAACAAAGCTACTGAAAAGAGAGGCTGTGGAAACTCAACAATAATTGGAGAAAACATTGTTGAGGATACTTCTCAAAATAAGAAAAAGAGGAACCAGGCTTCTGGACCGAAAAGCAACCCAAGAAAGAAGCGGTTCAACAAAAATTGCTACAACTGTGGGAAAGCTGGACACAAATCTACATATTATCGTGCTCCGAAGAAAGACAAGAAGAAGGGTCAAGCAAATATGGTTGAAAGGCACGAAGATGTTGATGACTTGTGTGCTATGCTTTCTGAATGCAACCTGGTGGGAAATCCTAAGGAATGGTGGATTGATTCTAGAGCCACTCGTGATGTTTGTGCTATTAGGGAAGCGTTTTCTACATATGCTCCTGTTGGACCCGAAGAGACGCTTTCTATGGGAAATGCTGCAACGGCCAAAATTGAAGGATGTGGGAAGATATTTCTGAAAATGACTTCTGGAAAGGTGGTGACCTTGAACAACGTCCTTCATGTTCCCGAGATTAGGAAGAACTTAGTCTCTACTGGACTTCTTGTTAAGAACAGTTTTAAGTGTGCCTTTGTATCCGATAAGGTTGTAATAAGTAAGAATGAAATGCTTGTAGGAAAAGGTTACCCCGCTGAGGGACTTTTCAAGCTGAATGTAATGATTGTTGAGAATAATAATAAAATTTCAGCTTCGTCTTACTTACTTGAGTCAAATGAATTATGGCATATACTTTTGGGTCATGTCAATTATAAAACCTTGCGGAAAATGATTAGCTTGGAAGTATCGCCTAAGTTTGAATACGACAAATCAAAATGTCAAATATGTGTGGAATCTAAGTATGTTAAACATCCTTATAAGTCAGTTGAAAGGAATTCAAATCCTTTAGACTTAGTTCACACAGACATTTGCGACATGAAGTCAATACCATCTCGCGGTGGAAAGAAGTAATTCATAACTTTTATTGACGATAGTACTCAATATTGCTATGTTTACTTACTTAATAGTAAAGATGAAGCAATAGATGCATTCAAGCAATACAAAAATAAAGTTGAAACACAATTTAACTAGAAAATCAAAATGATAAGAAGTTATAGGGGTGGTGAATATGAATCTCCTTTTGAAGAAATATGTTTAGAATACGGAATTATTGATCAAACAACGGCCCCTTACACTCCCCAATCCAATGGGATTGCAGAAAGAAAGAATCGTTCATTAAAGGAGATGATGAACGCATTGTTGATAAGATCTGGTTTGCCACAGAACTTGTGGGGGGAAGCCGTTCTTACGGCTAACCGGATATTAAATCGATTACCCCATAGCAAAACACAATATATTCCATATGAAAAATGGAAAGGAAGGAAGCCCAACTTGAATTATTTTAAAGTGTGGTGGTGTTTGGTGAAAGCGCAAGTTCCATAACCCAAAAGGGTAAAGATAGGACTGAAAACCGTTGATTGTGTTTTCATAGGATATGCGACCAATAGTAAAGCATATCGATTTCTGGTTTATAAATCAGAAAATCCCGACATTCATAATAATACGGTTATAGAATCAGATAATGTTGAGTTCTTTGAAAATATAAATCCATATAAAAAGGAATGTGAGTCGATTGGTGAAGGATCTAAACGACCTCGGGAAGAAATAAAATAAAATACATTTAATCAGGAGGATCCAAGACATAGTAAACGTCAAAGAAAGTCTACTTCATTTGGACCAGATTTTGTGAGTTTCTTATTGGAAAATGAGCCTCGAATATTTAAAGAAGCTATGTCTTCTTCAGAATCATTATTTTGGAAAGAGACAGTCAATAGTGAAATAGAATCCATATTGAACAACCATACATGGGAATTGGTTGATCTTCCTCCTAGAAATAAACCTTTGGGTTCTAAATAGATTTTTAAGAGGAAAATGAAAAATGATGGAATTATTGATAAATTTAAGGCAAGACTTGTAGTCAAAGGGAATATACAACGAGAGAGTCTTGACTACTTCGATACATACTCTCCAGTTACAAGAATTACGTCCATACGGATATTAGTAGCATTAGCTGCAATGTATGGTCCTGAAATTCATCAAATGGACATTAAGACAACCTTCTTGAATGGAGATTTGGAGGAACAAATCTACATGGAACAACCTGAAGGGTGTGTGTTTCCAGGTAAATAAGAGAAGGTATGTAGACTTGTTAAGTCCCTTTACGGACTAAAACAAGCACCCAAACAATGACATGCGAAATTTGACCAAACAATGTTGTCAAATGATTTTAAGATAAATGAATGTGATAAATGTGTGTACATTAAAAATGTTCCAAATGGCATAGTCATTGTTTGATTATATGTGGATGATATGTTGATAATGAGTAATGACATTGTCAACATAAATGCAACTAAACGTGTGCTAACTAGCAAGTTTGATATGAAGGATTTGGGAGTTGCTGATTTAATTCTGGGGATTAAGATCCATAAGACTCCTCAAGGTCTGGAATTGTCACAATCTCATTATATTAAGACAGTACTTGAAAAATTCAAGCACCTAGGGTTTAAAGTTGCAAAGACTCCAATTGACGTGAATCTTGCATTAGCAAAGAACAAAGGCCAGAGCATATCACAATTGGATTATGCTCGTGTGTTAGGATGTTTNATATCACCATTGGATTATGCTCGTGTGTTAGGATGCTTATTGTATATCATGAATTGTACACGGCCATATATAGCTTGTGTTATAAGTAAACCGAGTCGATACACGAGAAATCCAGGTCAATCTCATTGGATGGCCATGAAACGAGTTTTAGGATATTTAGAACATACCCAGGACTTTGCTTTGCACTATAGTGAATATCCTGCGATGATTGAGGGATGTTGTGATGCAAATTGGATCACCGGTCCAACTGATTTGAAGTCCACAAGTGGATATGTATTCACTATTGGTGGAGGAGCGGTATCTTGGAAGTCGTCTAAACAAACTTGTATTGACCTCTCTACAATGGAGGCTGAGTTCATAGTCTTAGATAAAGCTGGTGAAGAAGCTGAATGGCTCCGGAATTTCTTGGAAGACATTCCATTTTGGCCCAAACCGTTGGCACCAATATGCATACATTGTGATATTCAGCGGCAATTGAAAGGGCTGGGAGCATTATGTATAACGGTAAATCTCGTCATATACGACAAAGACAAAAAACCGTTAGGCAATTACTCTCTAGAGGAATTATCACGATTGACTATGTAAAGTCAAGTGATAATGTGTCGGATCCACTTACAAAAGGCCTAACTAGAGATGTAGTTGAGAAATCATCAAGGGGAATGGGACTATGGCCTAGAACAAGTCATAGTGGCGGTNTCGACAATGTGTCGCATCCACTTACAAAAGACCTAACTAGAGAGGTAGTTGAGAAATCATCAAGGGGAATGGGACTATGGCCGAAAATAAGTCATTGTGGCGGTAACTCTACCTAGAATACTGGAGATCCCAATATCTAGGTTCAAGGAGATCAAACAAAGTCATTAATGACGGTTCAACATTGTTAACTAAAATTTTGGTCCATTCTCGTGATGAGATAATGTTCAGTACCAAGGATAAAGCATTAAGGCTTTTTAATGATTTCTAAATTTGATAAGGGGTATATCAAATAGTGTATCTATGTGATGACACGTTTAGGAATAACCTATGTAAGTGTGAAGTGTTAGCCGCTTCAAGTAAAATTTTGTAAGGCCAGTTCTCTACGCACTTATGAAATCAGGCGGTGTTAATGGATGAAACGAACACAACGTTGGTTGTGTGACTTATAATTGTCTAGGTATACACCAAAGTTCAACGGTTCAAAGATATCAAATCTACCGATTGACCGAGTATATCCCACATAAGTTCGCTACGGAAAGTTCAAAAGGAAACCAACTTATCCAGATGCAAATAATCCTTGCTTGCGATTCACACAGTTTTTCATGCATATTTCCATGATATAGCCATTCCCCATTTATGTGGAGGATTGTTGAGGTTTTAAGCTAAATTAGGCTTAAAAGAGGGTGAATGCGAAATGGAGGGAAAATGAAATATTTGAGTTTCATTTGAGATTCCCTCCTTGACAAAAGGACATTGTCCCATATTAGAAGAGGGCAAGGTTTTTTATAGGTATATATATTCAATTTCTCTTCTTCTAGCTCTTAAAGAGTTGAGAAGAAGGCAAGCCTCGCGCCGTCGTCGTCGTCACTCGCTCGGCTCGGCTTCGGATTCGGATTTGGATTCGGTCAAATGATCGATTGATTGATTAATCTTTTGGACCAAATTTACTTGTTAATAGTAAATATTAACAGAAATATTATTAAAAAAATTAACCTCCCTCTTGAATTTCCGGTTTATTGTTGAGTAAATAGCCATTTATATTATGACATTTATGTTATGACCGTTTTACATAAACAATCATTCTGAAGAGTTGCACCCCCTTAGTTTTGAGCTCAACATTGGCTATAAATACAAGTCCATTCTCTCATATTTTCCATACGAATTTCTGAGTTCTCCTCTTTTTTTCTGCATTGTTTTAACTTCAAAGAAAGCAATAGTAAGTGTGATTTGCTACCGAATTTTAAACACTGGGGTTTGAAGTACCACTACACCAGTGCATAATTCGTTCTATCATGGGAGAAAATAATCTGTAACCTTGGGTACTAGAAGGGGATTAAATTCCTTAAGGAAACACTGTGAATTCAGTGGGCTCGGATTAACTTCTGTTTCGTTTATATTTCTGTTTATATGTTATTTTATTTTCTCCAGAATTATTTTACAAATGCAGTTTACTAACAATGTTTGAGGAGGATATTGTATATGTAGACCTTACCCCTAGAGGTAAAGAGGGTGTTTCCAATAGACCCTCGACATTTCTAGCAGAATACGAGGCAAAACTATAAATTCATACATTTGAAACTGTATAATCGTTCTTTTGTGTGACTAACTTTGATATCAATCTCAATTATTAAATCTAATACCTAAGTATTTCAAGATCTTGTACTGTTCATAACACCCATAATTGATCCATGTTAAGTCTCAGTCCTTGCAATATGGGCTTCATTAACAAAAGTTAATAAATGGGACTTCCATACACATACAACTCTTTTTTATAACAAAGAAATACCGAGGGCTAGCGGCACACGGTTGGGCCCAATTCTTTATCCTCTCTACTTAAATATCAGGTTTTTATCTGCAACAAGGTTAAAACTAAAACCCAAAATGTGCACTTAATAACCCACATATCACGTGTTATGTGGGTTATCGAGGGCTTAAACATACATTGGAATATCTGAAGGGGAACCTTGGCGTAACTGGTAAAGTTGTTGCCATGTGACCCGGAGGTCACAGGTTCAAGCCGTGGAAACAGCCTCTTGCAAAAATGAAGTATATGATTGCGTATAATAGATCCTTGTAGTACGGTCATTTCCCGGACAGCCTCTTGCAAAAATGAAGGGTATGATTGCGTATAATAGACCCTTGTAGTCCGGTCCTTCTCCGGATCTTGCGCATAGCAGAAAGCGAGAGCTCAGTATATCGAACTGTCTTTTTTACGTTAGAACATTTGACGATCTATATTGATGAATGCTAACACAAACTTGCTCTAATTATATCATATTCATTAATGAGAGATTTTCAAGCCCGTAAAAGTCAAAAAATTGAACAATAGAGAAGCAAAATTTAATTTCAGAATAGAGAAATGGAATGTCTAAGGAATCCAAAAAATTTGAGTTTTTTTAAATCTAACTTCAGAACAAGAAACAAATGAGTATAGTATAAAGAAATAAAATCTGCAGAAAATTGCAAAAGAATACGCCTTTTTATGCTACGAGTATCACCCACAAACCTATATGTCCATGTACGTTGAAAACACCTATATATTTTGCATGAAATCCTTAAAATCAAAAGTTCGGTAGGAGACCAATTGAGCAGTTCGTTCATGTGCCCCACCATCTTCAAATTTCGATGTCCGCATACATCATCCCCTAGATTCTTATGATAATTAAATCAAATAAAAGATGGAGAAGGGTCATATTACCTTAGGTTAAGACTATCATATTCATCAAATTGGCCCTTTTTAAATCCATGCATGCACTTGTATTGTTCTGTTGGATGAACATAAAGCAAGAAATCAAAGTTTGTAAATTTTCACAAGGAGAAAACAAAAGGTTCTTTTTAGTTATGGCTACAAAATTTGGATCAGAATAACTTGTAACAGAATCCAGTAGTTAAATTAAAGGCACCAAAGACAAACAGAATCACGGGAAACAATATGCATGTCTTGAATCTTACACCTACTATTTATTGGACGCTTGCAATTGATTCTAATTTCTCAACAATATATGGTTACTCTTTTTTCACCTATATGTGGTTTACCTTCCCATATTTATTCTTTAATGACACTTAATATTGAAGATTTTGGCATAATTCTATTTTTCTTCTCTATGCTAAAGAACGTGTTTATCTTGTAGTCTCAAATATTAATCGTTTTTGGTAAAGAAAATTTATCTAAAATATTCAGGCATTTTAGAAAAGCAAGAAGCAATTTATTACCATCCTATTTGACCGGGTACAAAGCAGTGGCGGAGCTAGTTCAAAATATAAAGAAATAAACTCACCAAGAAGCCAAGGAGTGTCAATACATAATATATATACATATTATTTTTAAAAATTACCTAGGTACACAGTATAATTTTACGACGAAGGGGTGTCAATTGACACCCTTTGAGTGCATGTGGCTCTGCCACTGACACCAAGTTTAAGAAAAAAGAGAATACCTTTGAACTTGTGGTGTAAAATGAGACACATATATCTTGTGTGGCTATACATCATTTCATAAAGGTAAATTGTTTTAGAAAATAAAAATATATCTTTTTTTTTGGCACGAAATGAAAAGGAAATAGATCCACATATATTGAAACTGACAGACTATTATTTTTCTAAAACTACCCTTGCTTTTCCAAATAATAGAGCATTGATTAGTTGCCCAAATGGTAAGGATCATATGACTTGGGATATGAATAGCAATGGCTTGTTTACCTCTAAGTCTTGTTATAAGCTTTTACAAGAAAATTACTTGCCTAATCTGGGAAAAAAGCCTGATTATAAATGGATTTGGAATCTTCAATTCCCCAATAAAATTAAATTTTTTATATGGCAATGTATGCACAATAAAATTCCAAGTAGGTCCTACCTCCACCATATTGGAATTAATATTGATTCCAACTGCCTTATTTGCAAAGAAGGCCAGAAGATGCCACACATATCTTCATTAAGTGCCCTATAGCTACTCGTTTCTGGTCAAAACTTGGTCTAATTCAGAGACAAAGTGATATAGAAACTCAATGGCTAATTATACTAAAAAATTCAAACCTTCAAGACAGTGATCATCATTATTAATGGGTAAATATTCTTTTTTTTTGCGATTTGGAATCTCTGGAAAAATAAAAATAATAACAATGTGAACAATCTTGATCTAGACCTTAACGCCAACCAAGTTCTCTATCAATCATGGGAATATCTTTTCTTCGTTGAAAAAAATCCCCTTCAACAATCAAAAATCAAAATTGATATTCATTAGCCAAAACCCCTCTAAACACTATCAAGCTTAACATTGATGGTGCTTTCTTAAAGACAAAGCTACATGCAGGTATATGAGGAGTCTTTCGTAATAACAATGGAAACTAAATTATGGGATATTATAAATCTAATTCTGCAACATGCCCTTTGCAGGCAGAATTACTAGCATTGGAGCAAGGCCTCAAATTAGCTTTGGATTTGTCGTTCCATGCACTGGAAATTGAATTGGATTCATCAGGCATAATAAAAATGATTATTGAAGACAGTGCCCTCACTAAAAGATGTTTACTCAATTGCAGGTTATTGATGCACCAACTGAAAATTCCAGTGATCAGGCACAACTTTGGGGAAGGCAATGCAGTGGCAGACCGTTTAGCTAAGGAAGCAATTAAATACTTCAACCCTGATAAATGTTTTCGCCTTGCACGCTCCCCTCTTTTTGTTGAAACTCTTTTGGAAAAATACATTCAAGGTCTTTGTTTTGGAACTAAGCTATTAAGTACCAGTGTTTGTATCACGACCCAATTTATTTCTTCGAAAGGTATCGTGACGGCACCTAGTCTTTACGACTAGGTAAGCCTATTATTGCAAAAAAATTAAAGACAACCCCATGATAAAGGATAAAACAACATGAATTTAAATAACAAGAGTAGTGCCACTCGGCTCATATAGAATAAAAATCTCCCAAAACCCGAAATGTCGCTAAATCACAAGCTTCTATAACCTATGTAGCTCTATGCAAAATTCTAAAGATAACAAAGAAAAATCTCTAAGCGAGGGAATAGAAGGGGACTCCGAGGATCTGCGGACGCGAGCTGAAATACCTTGAAGTCTCCTGGAATCAGCAAGCATTCAATAACCCCGAGCCTCATAGCTTCTGCACACGAAAACATGTGCAGGAAAAGGGCATGAGTACACCACAATGGCACCCAGTAAGTGCCAAGCCTAACCTCGATCGAGTAGTGACGAAGTCAGGTCAGGGCCCTACCGGTGTAAATATAAAGAACTAAAAATAACAAGAGATATAAATATATTCTACAGTAAAATAAGTAAGGAAGTCTTCAGTAATAATATTCAAGAAGCCCTCGGCTCTGAACAAGAGAAACACAATAGGGAAATCTCTTGGGATGTCATCCCGTAGTCCCGAATTCATATGAAGTACAGGGGAATCTCCCGGAATACGTCTGTAGTCCAAAAATAAATATACAACACATGGGGATCTCCCGGAATACGTTCGTACTCCCAAAATAAATATGCAGTACTGGGGGATCTTCCGGAATACGTCTGTAGTCCCAAAATAACTATGTAGTGCTGGGGAATCTCCCGGAATACGTCTGTAGTCCCAAAATAAATATGTAGTGCCGAGGGGATCTCTCGGAATACGTCAGTAGTCCCAAAGTAAATATGCAATTCAATAATGACGTGACAGTTACAGCATTGAAATGTACAGTTTAGACTAAATGCAACCAAGGAAAAAAAATAGGAATCTACCTAATCATGTTGCACAGAATTTCAAGTAGACAGTCAAAACACGTATGCATGCTTTCCTAATCTAAACAGGGTAATTAAACATAATAGTGCAGTCCAACTAAAGGAAAACAGTTTATGACTTAGAAGAAAAACGGGGCTTTTACAACAATAGCCCGTGTACGTACTCGTCACCTCATGTACACGGCGCTAATACATCAAACAATACCAAACATCCTACAGGGAAGCTCCCCCACACAAGGTTAGGCAAGCCACTTACCTCGAACCGCTCAACTCAATACAAAAGCACGCTCTTGCCACGAGTATCCAACTCCGAATAGCCCAAATCTAATCAAATCAATTGCATAATATAAATATAACTACAAGTAACTACTTTAGCTAATGAACTCGAAGCTAAGGAATGAAAATAGGAAAAATGCCCCAAAGATCCCCCCTGGTCCCACGACTCGGAATCGGGCAAAAATTATAGAACTAGGAAACATATTCACTCACGAGTCCAATCATACCAAATTTATCAAAATCCGACTTCAAATCCACATTCAAATCCCAAAAATTCATTTTATGAAGTTTCTAAAAAATTTCCCAAATTTCCACCTCAAAGTACTAATCAAATGATGAAATCAGTGATATATTCATGTATATTAGCTAAACCCGAGTTAGAATCACTTATCCCGATGAATTTCTTGAAAACCTTCGAAAAATCGCCATAAATCGAGCTCCCTAGGTCCAAAATGTGAAATAAAGCCCTAATCCCCGTAATTATGGTACACCCTTATGATCTTCATTACGCGGTCCGCGAACTTCCACCGCAGCCACACATCCCTCACCGCGGTCCGTGAAATTCCTACCGCTGCCGTGAAAATCCCAATCTCCTGCAGTCGCGAACAAACTTATGCGGCCCGTGCCAGCCTCCACTGATGACCACGAAATCCTGCGGCTGATCGTGAAATCCTATGGCGGTCCTTGAAATTCTGCTGTGGTCCGCGACTGCAAAACATTAGAAGAAATATCTGAGTTCCGGAATTGCCAGGACTTATCCAAAACTCATCCCCAAAACACACCCGAGGCCTCCGGAACCCCAACCAAAGGCACCAACAACTTATATATCAATTTACGGACTTGGTCGGATCCTCGGAACTTACAAAACAACTTACCAAATTAACCACAGATTCAAGCCTAAGAACTTCTAAACTACCAAACCTCATCTGAATAACCTCCAACTTTGCACACACGTCCCAAGTGACTCTACGAACCTACTCCAACTTTCGGAATTCCATTCCGACCCCAATATCTAATTCTCCACTACCGACCGGAAATCGCCAAATTTCCAATTTCGCCAATTTAAGTCTAATTCTACCATGGACTTCAAAAATAACATTCTGAACACGCTTCTAAGTCCAAAATCATCTAATTGAGTTATTCGAGCCATAAAAACCCCCAACCCCAGATCGTTTAGTCATAAGTTAACATCCAGTTGACTTTTCCAACTTAAACTTCTAAATGAGAGACTAAGCGTCTCATTCCACTCCAACCACTTCGGGCCCGAACCAACCAACCTGATACCATTCAATATAGCTAAAGAACACACAAATAAGCAGAAATGGGGAAAACGGGGTTGTAACTCTCGGAACGATCGGCCGGGTCGTTACATTCTCCCCATCTTAAAACAATCGTTCGTCCTCGAACGAGTATAAATACATACTTGAAGCTGTAAAAAGATAAGGGTAACGGCTGAGCATATCTTTCTCGGTCTCCCAAGTTGCCTCCTCGACCGGCTGACCCCTCCACTGGACCTTTATCGAAGCAATGTTCTTTAACCTGAGCTTTCTGACCTACCTGTCCAAAATGGCTACTGGCTCCTCAACATAAGATAGATCTTTTTCCAACTGGACTGAGCTGAAATCCAATACATGAGTCGGATCACCGTGATACTTCCGGAGCATAGAAACGTGGAATACCGAGTGACCCCTTCAAGGCTGGGAGGTAAGGCAAGCTCATAGGCAACCTCCCCAACACGCTGCAATATCTCAAAAGGACCAATGAACCTCGGGCTCAGCTTTCCCTTCTTCTTGAATCTCATGACGCCCTTCAATGGCGATACCCGAAGCAAAACCCGCTCTCCAGCCATAAATGCTAAATCACGAACCTTCTGGTCCGCATAACTCTTCTGTCTGGACTGGGCTGTGCGAAGCCTATCCTGAATCACCTTCACCTTATCTAGGGCATCCTGGACCAAATTTGTACCCAACAGTCGGACCTTGCCCGGCTTGAACCAACCCATTGGGGACTGACACTGCCTACCATACAATGCCTCATAAGGTGCAATCTGAATGTTGTACTGATAACTGTTGTTGTAGGAAAACTCCGCAAGTGGAAAGAACTGGTCCCATGACCCTCTGAACTCCATCACACAAGCACAGAGCATATCCTCAAGAATCTGAATCGTGTGCTCCGACTGTCCATCCGTCCAAGGGTGAAAGGTTGTGCTCAGCTCCACCCTAGTACCCAACTCCTGTTGTACGGCTCTCTAGAACTGTGATGTAAACTGTGTACCTCTGTCTGAAATGATGGATACTGGGATACCGTGGAGGCGGACAATCTCTCTGATATAAATCTCAGCCAATCTATCTGAAGAATAAGTAGTCAACACTGGAATAAAATGAGCTGACTTGGTCAGCCGATCCACGATCACCTAAATAGCATCGAACTTTCTCAGAGTCCGTGGAAGTCCAACTACAAAGTCCATGGTGATTCGCTCCCACTTCGACTCTGGGATCTCTAACCTCTGAAGCAAGCCACCCGATCTCTGGTGCTCATATTTAACATGCTGACAGTTGAGATACTTGGCCACAAACCCAACTATATTCTTCTTCATCCTTCTCCACCAATAGTGCTGCCTCAAATCCTAGTACATTTTCGCAGCACCCGGATGAATGGAGTACCGCGAGTTGTGGGCCTCCTCAAGAATCAACTCCTGAAGCCCATCTACATTGGGCACACAGATCTGGACTGGCATCCTCATCACGCCATCATCACCAATAGTAACATTCCTAGCATCACCTCACCGAACCCTGTCTTGAAGGACTAGAATATGAGGATTATCATACTAGCGCTCCCTGATACGGTCATAGAGAGAAGACCGAGCAACCACACGAGCTAATACCCGGCCAGGCTCTGAAATATCCAATCTCACAAACTGGCTGGCTAAGGCCTGAACATCCAAGTCTAAGGGCCTCTCAGCTGCAGGAAGATATGCCAAACTCCCCAAACTTTCTGCCCGGCGACTCAAGGCGTCGGCCATTACATTGACCTTCCCGGATGGTACAATATAGTGATATTTTAGTCTTTAAGTATCTCCAACCACCTCCGCTTACATAAATTAAGGTCCTTTTGCTTGAAGAAGTGCTGCAAACTCCGGTGATTAGTGTAGATCTCACAAGGAACACCGTACAAATAGTAACGCCAGATATTCAGGGCGTGAACAATAGATGTTAACTCGAGATCATAGACATGATAGTTCTTCTCATGCACATTCAACTGTCTAGACGCGTAGGTAATCACCCTACCGTCCTGCATTAATACCGCTCCAAGGCCAATCCTCGAGGAATCACAATAGACGGTGTAGGACCCCGAACCTGTAGGAAATACTAATACTAGGGTTGTAGTCAAAGATGTCTTGAGCTTCTAAATCTCTCCTCACACTCCTCATTCCACCTGAATGGAGCACCCTTCTGGGTCAGCCTGGTCATAGGTGCTGCAATAGACAAAAATTCTTTATTGATGAATCTGAAGTAATTAATAAGGAAAAGGAACATTTGGCTAAGGAATGTGTAATTTTAAAAGCAAAGTGTAAAAACCTGGAACTCAGAGTCAGTGAGACTGTGAGTGAAAACACTGTTTTGAAGAACCAGGTTCATCCACTTGAGACAAATGTCCTAGAGTTAAAATCTGAAAATCTAAAACTGAAACTAAGAACCAGTAAGAAGATAGCTGACAACTCTTAACTCACCTTAGAAGAAAATGTAGGTAAACTAAAAGATGAGTTGTATAGGAAGGATGAACAGATAAGAGTGTTGAATAAGGAACTTGGTAAGGTCAATCATGAACTAGACAGAACTTGTAAATGGAACAGATCCTCCTATGCTTTGACATGGCTACAAGAACATCATAGTAGCAATAGGAAAGGACTTGTCTTTGGGAGTCAGCTACCTAAATGAGATCCTAAAAGCAAGTATCTCACCCTTTCTGAGAACAAAATGTGTACCCACTGTGGTAAGACTGATCACTACAAAAATGAATGCAATGCAAAAGAGCAGGCCAGTCAAAAGAATAAAAGTTTTGTTCGAGGAAATAATTGGTTACCAAATTGGGCTAAAAGGAATTCAATTCATCCTTTTGCTTATAGAAAGGGACCCAAACTAGTTTGGGTTCCTAATACTAACCCCTAATTTTCTTTTGTAGGTTCAAGTGAAAGGAAGTAGCCAAATATGGTACATGGATAGTGGCTACTCAAAACACATGACTGGAAACAAGGACCAGTTTCTTTCACTTGAAAATCTCAAAGGAGGAAATATCTCCTTTGGAAATGGAAAGAAAGGTGAGATCATTGGAGTTGATAAGGTAGGTAAGGATGACACACGTTCTATTGAGAATGTCTACCTGATAGACTGCTTGAAATATAGCCTAATCAGTGTGTCACAACTGTGTAACAGAGATAACTTGGTAGCATTCACCTCTAAAAAATATTTTGTAATAAATCTTATCACTGACAAGATTGTTTTGTAGGGAAAAAGAGTGAACAATATATACATAATAGATATGTCCATACTTTCAGAAAATGAATTAACATGCTTAAGTGTGTTGGACAGTGATCCCCTCATTTGGCATAAGAGACTTGGACATGCAAGTCTCAGTCAGCTCAACAAATTAGTCTCCAAGGACTTAGTGATAGGTCTGCCTAACATTAAGTTCAAGGAAGACAAAGTTTGTAAGGCTTTTGCAAGGGGGAAGCATGTAAGATCCTCTTTTAAAAGCAAGAAAGTGGTAAGTACCACCAGAACGATGGAACTAGTCCATATGGATCTTTGTGGTCCTATGAGAACATTAAGCAGAGGTGGTAAGAGATATGTAATGGTGCTTGTTGATGACTATTATATATTTACCCGGACATTGTTTATGACATCTAAAGATGAGGCATTTGACATGTTTACTTCTTTTGTTAGAAAAATTCAAAAACTGTTAGGAAATTAACTTGCATCAATTAGGTCTGATCATGGCACTGAATTTGAAAATACTAAATTTGTCTAATTATGTGATGAGCATGGAATAAATCACAAGTTTTCTGTCCCTAGAACTCCACAACAAAATGGAGTGGTTGAAAGAAAGAATAGGACATTTGAAGATATGGTTAGGACTATGCTTCTTTCTAGCAAACTACCCCATAGCTTCTGTGTAGAAGCCATTAATATTGCATGCTATATCCTAAATAGGTGCATGACCAGATCTCTTGTAGAGAAGACTCCCTATGAGTTAATTAAAGAGAGAAAGCCTAATATTTCCCACCTTAGGGCTTTTGGTTGTAAATGCTTTGTGCACAACAATGGAAAAGACTCCCTAGGTAAGTTCGATCCCAGAAGTGATGAGGGAGTATTCTTGGGGTATTCTTCACATAGTAAGGCTTATAAAGTTTATAATAAAAGAACTATGTGTGTTGAATAAAGTGTGAATGTAGTTTTTGATGAAACTAACATTCTTTCTGAGAGACAGGAACAAAAGGATGAAGAAATTGGGCTGGTCAGAAACTCAGTCCAAATTGAAGAAACACTGGAGGAAGGATAGGTGATGAGACAGGTTCATCCTTCCCAGGCAACATGACAGGGGGAATAGAACAAAATAATTCTCAAAATTCATTGGAATATGTGCCTGAGCCTGTTCCACATCAACAAGGCATTGAAGGAACTTCAAGGAGTAACCAGCTGGTTGTGAAACCTTATAGATATCAAAGTTCTCACCCTATTGAGAACATTATCACTTATCCAACCTATGGAATCAAAACCAGATCTTCTTTGAAAAATCTTTGTGCTTTTGATGCCTTTCTATCTCTGATTGAACCTAAAAATATTGTTGTGGCTTTGCAGGATGCAAGACTGGATAAATGCAATGCAAGATGAGCTCAACCAATTTGAAAGGAGTCAAGTTTGGAATCTAGTACCAAGACCCCTGGATAGATCAATAATTGGTACAAAGTGGGTCTTCAAAAACAAACTTGATGAAGATGGAACAGTGACAAGAAACAATGAAATATTGGTTGTACAAGGATATAGTCAGGAGGAAGGCATAGACTATGATGAGACTTTTGCTTCAGTGGCAAGATTGGAAGCAATAAGACTCCTCATAGCCTTTGCTGCTTACATGAAATTCACTCTTCATCATATGGATGTCAAATGTGCCTTCCTAAATGGCTATCTCAAGGAAGAAGTGTTTGTCAAGCAACCTCCAAGGTTTGAGAACAAGGAGAATCTAGATCATGTGTACAAACTTGACAAAGCACTATATGGACTCAAGCAAGCTCCCAGAGCATGCTATGAAAGATTATCACAATTCCTGCTTGAGCATGACTACAATAGAGGTGAATGATAGTACTTTATTCTTGAAGGAAAAAGGTAAAGATCTCTTGGTAGTTTAGATATATGTATATGACATAATCTTTGGAGCAACTACTGATAAGCTAAGTAAAGAATTTGCTAAATTAATGGGGAGTGAATTTGAAATGAGTATGATGTGTGAGATAAATTTATTTTTAGGCTTACAAATTAAACAAAATTCAAATGGAACTATGATCCATCAACAAAAGTATGTTGAAGAGTTGCTTAAGAGGTTTAAAATGGAAGATTCTAAAGAAATTGATACTCCTATAACAACAGCCACAAAATTTGATGTAGATGAACATGGTTCATCTGTTGATCAAAATTTGTATAGGGGAATGACTGGTTCATTGTTGTATCTTACTGCCAGTAGACCTGATATTATTTTCAGCGTAGGACTTTGTGCAAGATTTTAGGCTAATCCAAAGGAATGCCACTTAACTGTTGTGAAGAGAATCTTGAGATACCTAAAAGGCACCACTGATCTCTGTCTTTGGTATCCAAAAGGTAGTAACTTCAATCTTTTGGGATATGCTCATGCTGACTATGCAGGTTTTCTAGTGGATAGAAAGAGCACCTCAGGTATGGCACATTTTCTGGACTCATGTCTCGTGTCTTGGGCCACTAAAAAGCAGAATTATGTGGCTCTATCTACTGCTGAGGATGAGTATGTGGCTGCAGCCTCATGTTGTGCTCAACTATTGTGGATTAAACAACAATTGATAGATTTTGGAATTGATGTTGGATGTATCCCTATCTTTTGTGATAACACCGGTGCTATAAGAATGACAAAGAACCCCGTTCATCATAAAAGGACAAAGCACATACATGTTAGACATTATTTTTTAAGGGACAATTATGAGAAGGGATTGATCTCTGTTGAATTTTGTGCTACTGATAAACAAATTGCTGACAATTTTACAAAATCACTAAGTAGAGAGCACTTTGAAAGGAACATGTTAGAGTTAGGGATGATTAAGATCACCTAATTGAACCAGTTCAGAATGTACATGGAAAAAAAAATTGGCTAGAAATTCTGAAATTTGTGTAAATAATCAGATTAACTATTACTCAGTCTCATGTTGTAAATAACATACTCTTTTGCCATGTTTTGATATGACTCACTAGTTACTAATGTTGTTTTCTCTATTGTTGAAAATTGAGGCTTGATCAAGAGGATTCTGACATGATGAACCTGGTTCATCAGTGTTGGTTCATCTGAAAGGCGAGGTATGTGTTCTCCACTATACACACTTTGAAATATTAATAGTTAATCATGAGCATAACTCTACCTAATCAAGATCTTTTCAAAATCTATCCTTTATCCCATTTTTGAACCAGTTCCGTCTACCCTAGGAATCCCATCAAATTAAACCGCCTAGAACCTAGGGAAGCTGTAACCGTCACCTCTAACTGATCAGTTGCAGAGGTGATAAGACCTCTATTTGACCCAAAAAGCTATCGTTATATATTAAATACTCCTTTATTTTAAAACCCCCATCATCATCTCTGAAATCATTCACCAACTCTACAACCGTCGAAACCTTTCCATCTTCTTTTACTTTCATTCTCAATCCAAATTTTCTTCTTTCATCTTCAATCAAAAATGTCTAACCCTTCGGACAACCCTGTTACTCCACCACCTGCTACTCCATCTTCGGCTTCCACAACACCTCCACTACCAATTCCTGCTCTGTCTCAACCCAGTCCCACTATTCCTCAAACTAGTCCAAACCCCGAACACAGAAAAAAGAGGGTTAAGATGCTCGCTAGAAAAATAGTAGCCACAGGTTCTCTGGCCAGAAAAATGAATGCCAAACTTCAAGCTAGTCAGGCACTAGAATCAGATAATTCAAGTGGCTCGTTTAAATCAGCTACTGAGGAAGCATCAGGATCATCTGATTCTGAACAAGTATCATCTGTACCAAAGATCACTTCTGAGACTGTGTCTGAAATAGCGGAGAACTTAGAAAACAAGTTTGTTTTGGTTAGATATGTGATAGATTTGGAGTTTCCAGAAATAATAAGAAGAGGTTGTAAAAATAAAATTGAGAAAGAAAAGGAGAGAGAGGGAGGTCGGAGTGAAGAGAGGGGAACAAGGGAAGAAATTACTAGTTTGGCTATCTGTGGTATGTGAAACAGTAGTAGTAGGAGATGGAGCCAGGAAGTCAGGGGGAAGTGAATCAGGAGAAGCGGCTGAGGGGTTGGTAAATCTAGGGAAGTCTACAGATGAACCTGGTTCATCTACTGAGGAAACCTTAGTAGATCTTCTGAAGAAATTAGGTGACAGTTATAAGCCAAAGAAGAAAAGAACTCCTAAGGATCAAAATTCTGGAACAATTGGAGCAAGTAAGAAGAGGAAAGACACTCCCTTTGTTGATTCTGAAATTCCTCTTCCAAGAGGAAGAACCACAAGAAGCACACTAAGGCACATTGGGGAGGAGTTACAGAAAGCCTTGGAAGAGAGTAAGAGAAAGAGGGCTGCAAAGGGAAAGGAGAAAGTTGTTGAACCTGTAGAGGTTGTTGAGATTGATGAGATGGACCTGGTCCATCAAGGTGAACAAATGGTAGAAGTTGAGATTCAGACTCCAAAACTAAAGAAATCCAAGACTTCCTCCAAGAAGTCTGCACATGTGTCTGTTGAACCCTCGACTGTAGCCAAGAGAACCAGGTCTACAGTGAAACCCAAGAAAGTGCAAACTGCTGAAGAATATGACTGGAGTGATGAGGATGGAGCTGATTCGTATGGAGAGAAGGATAATTTGATAAAATTTGGGAAGCGCACCATTCTGAAGGGGAGGTTGTTGAAAGATTTGGAAGAAGCAGGCATGGTCTTATTGTTGGATAAGCTGGAGGTGCAGGGCTGGAAGGAGATGATCCTTCAGTTGGATGGACGATTGGCCAGAAATGAGATAGTCGAATTCATGGCCAATGTTGTTATCAAGGATGGCAGAGTCACTACCCAAGTGAATGGGATAAAAATTTCTTTTGATGCCAAAGAATTAGGAGAGATCGTTGGCATTCCATCTGAAGGCTATGATGACTATACTAGGCAAAAATGGCCAAGTTTAGATGATCTTCCAACTGCTCTGCAAATCATAAGAAAATTCTGCGATAATGAAGAGGAGGTTGAACCTAAGGCAGTCTACAATAGTGAGATGAAGCCCCCACATAAAGTGGTATTTGAGTTTATCAACAGGTGTGTACTGCCAAGACAAGAGATGAGGCATATTGCTAACAACATGGATTTAGTTCTGATGGAGTGCCTGGACAGTGGGAGGCAGATAAACTGGTCCTACTTCATCATTCAGCTGCTGGACAGAGTGATAAATGTCTCCAAAGCCCATGCCATTCCCTATGGATTTATTATTACCTCTGTACTTGTTCACTATAAGGTGCCTCTAAAGAAGGCAGACATGGCCACAAGCAAGGATCACTTTGGCATAAATACTCTTCTGGATTGTGACTATGATGTCAATGTCACTGCAAATGAACCTGGTTCATCCAGGAAGACACATGTGAACAACAAAGTCAGAGCACTTGTGCATGAGAGTGGGGCGAAGGATGCAGAAATACTTCGGTTGAATAAATGCATGGCAGAAGTTGAATCTGAGAGGGATGCTCTCAGAACTGAGCAAAAGGGGGGGAAATTGTTATGTGCTACTCTGAACATGTGATATTTATAACCTAATGAATCTGGTTCTTTTGTGATAAATGCTTAATACTCTAAAATGTGTCAATGTTGGATTAAGTTGGATACATGCCTAAGCTTATGGACGCACAGAGTTTGTCATCATCAAAAATGGGGAATTTGTTGGCCCAAGAAATTGAATGGTTTTGAAGATTGGCAAAGGAACTCAAAGATTAACCTGGTCCATCACTGGGAGACATAGACACACGCAGAGTTAAATGTGCGTGAGGTGCACATGCAGGAGATAAACGACATCTGGGAAACAAGAGATATCTCTTGATCGAAAAGATTGCAAAATAATAAGGAGAATGACTCCTTATTCAGTAAGAACAGAATCAAAGATAAAGAAGGATTTGAGGAGTTGAGATTAACTAGAACTCTTCCACCAAGGAAGAGTAGCATTAGAACTCTAGTAAATCTCTCGTTTACTAATCCTATATATTGTAGATTGTTCTTATTGTACAGGACGCACAAAATCAGAAGTTAAGCAAGAACTGAGAGCAAAATTAGCAAGGCAATTTTGCAAGCAGTTCGTGTGAGATTTAAGTGTGCGACTCTGAAGCTACTTGAACCAGCTAGAAGAACCAGTTCCAATTGTTGCCTTTTAGTCTAGTTTACTTGTAGTGGTGATTTCAACTTGTACCTTTTCAGCTTTATCTAGAAGCGCCTGTAATAGGTACTGTGTGTTTCAAGTTATAGCTAACTTGGAGTTTGTCGCAAATAGCTAGAGGCTAGTTTGCCACAAAGGGATTAGAGGTAATCCTAGGTTTACAAAAGAGTTTTTGTAAATGCTCTTTGGCTCATTGATTTAGTAAAGAGTTTGGGAAAATCCTACTGGGAAGTAGGTCGTCTGTTTTTTCACCTTTCGAGCCAGGTGTTTTCCACGTAAAATCTCTGTGTTCTTTATTTTCTGTATTTATTATTCCGCAAATAGTAGAGGTTGGAACACATAGAAGAACCTTGTCCTTCTATAACTAGTGCACGCAAAAATCGGACACCACATAAATCACCCCCCTCTTGTGTGGTATTAACGTTTAGAACATCACCTTCGTCCCAATTTATGTGACACTTTTTCTTTTTACTCGGTCTAAAAAAAAATAACATATTTTTATTTTATGAAATTATTTCTAACTATACATATCATAAATTTCAAAAGACTTCCCTTATTTTTTAAATTTTGTGTGCGATCAAACACTTTTACATAAATTGATACGGACTGAATAATAATCTTTCATTCGTTAATAAAGCTGCCCTGCTGATGTATGTATTAGGTTTATTTAATCACATCCCTGTCTTTCTACTTTATTAATGAATCTTTTTGTTGACCTGTTTGTCACATTGCAAAACTAGTTTTCTCTTTGTCCTTGTTCATTTTGTTGTTTTCATTTTGCACCAGACGACCAACAAAGGACAGACATATACATTGAAATTAGCACCTTTTGTAGGTTTCACTTCACTATCGTTAAGTCTTTTCCCCTATTTAATAAATAACAAATAGTAATATTTTAATTTATACGTAGAATCATTTTCGGTAAAAAGTGATCAGCCAATTATTTTTGGGCCAATATAGCTTCGCTCCTGTTGATGAGTATAAAACTAAAGAATATTTGAGTTAGAAAAATAAAAGTTTAAATTATTAAAAAATTCTAAATATGATCCTATTTAGCTCACTCAAATGATAGTTTAATAGGAAAATTTTATAACATTAAAGATTGCAAAATAAATTTTGCATTCGACTGCCAACTGAGTCCGAGAGTGAGGAAGTATTACATTTCTCAAGCCCACACCGTCATTCTAAGCACTGAAGAGGGACTAAAATTGCCCTATTCACGTTCCTAATGCTTCCTTTTAGGTAGGCGCACAGTGATTTTAATAAACCAAAATAAAAAAGATAAAATATCTTAAAACTTTTACCGATAATATGTGGGATAATACTGAGTATGTTGTTTTTATTATATAATCATTCGTAAAGACATGTATTTTCTAGGAATTCAAGTTATCTTACTTCGAAATGATCCTCTCAATTTATTGAGAAACTTTCAATATTATATTTTGAAAAAATTAATGGAACAATCAACGTAAATAGATAACTCGTGATGCACTGCAGGAACAAAACATGAAACTCATTTGTACCTTTTTTAGAATAGTATGGATTGCTCACAAGTAGTTAAATCTCTTGCAATTCACTAGAGAAATATATTTTTGAGTGTTTGGCGTTGGAGCTAAATGCTTTGACTCGTCTTTTGCTCAATCCTTCTGTAGAAGTAGAAAACATAATTAGGGAAAATAATATCACATAATTTCAAATTAAAATTTGAAAATAGAAATAAGAGGAAGAGAAGAAAAGAGTGAGAAATTTATGTCAAAACTTGAACCGAAAATCATCTTGAATGAATGGAATTTAGAAAGAAAATGAGAGACGTAGTGCAAAGGAGTAAGTTGGCGAACGAAATTAGGCAAAAAATCTCCTCAAATTCTCTAAATATTTAATAGCAATGAAGACAACATTAGTTAATGTAATTATGTTTGATAATATGCTTTTTTTGTAAACCGCTTATGGATTATAAAAGCTAACTCTTAAATAGTGATACATGCATAGAAAATTAGAGGAAATTATTTTTTTACAAATGAAAGCTAACCAATAAACCAGCAAATGATATAAATGATTCTTATTAGCTCATTATTTAACAGCAAAAACAAATAGAAAATACAAGGGAATTAACGTTTCAACTTTATGGTTTACAAAATAAACAGCAATTTAATGTGTTGTTATAATTCATCATTTTATAGGATGCCCAATTAACCACATTCATGTAACTGTACTACTATTTAACATTTAATAGGAGGATTCTTTTTAATGGTGAAGGTCAAAGGGTTGTCTTTATTTTCATTTAAATATTTTTTTATTAATTTCTTAGAATGTATGTACAAATTTATATTTGAAATAATATTATGTCGAAGGGTATACCGTCTTTTACCTTTATAAGATTATTTCGGTGTTTTAAGTTTTAGTTTGGGTCTTCATTCTTTTATATATATATAAAAGGATGAAGGAACGCAAGTGGAGAAAAAGGATAAAAGTTGAAATATACAAGTTGGAATGCACCTATTTCTAAGGCAATTTAAATTTGAAGCAACCCCTTTGACCTTTTAGAACAATGTCACCTTCACCTTTGAATGAGACTAAGAGAGACACACCATTGTTTAAACACTATCCTCCCCTGACTCTATTATGTGGTATTACACCGCATATTTTGTTACTGTTGTTTAGAAATTATGGTATACTGTTGTATATGAATTGAACTTAAATACTTATTTTGTATAGTGTTGTATTTCTTCATTTATTTCCAATTTCAAATATACATTCTCTTTGGTTTCTTAAGATCCTTATAACTTCAAAATTGTGGATATACCCGGGGGTGGATGCACGCTTACCGAAGTAGTGTCATGCGACTTATCGGAAAAGTTTGTTGGGATTTTAAGTAATTAATGATATATTAATGCTTAAAATGGGTGAATGGGAAATGG